>CM061920.1:358654128-358682867 GCA_031002005.1 Vandiemenella viatica
GCAGATGACTGTTTTCTTAATTATAGAGGGTAAAACCAGAGCCGAAATTGAGGCTAAAAGCGCAAAGGTTCTGCGTGAACTCAGTCGATGGTGCAGACAAGTCAAACTAAGGTTAGCACCTCAAAAAACCTGTTATATGTTATTGAAAGGTAGATTACAGAGCAATCCAACCATTAAAATAGACGGAGTTACAATAAGAAGAAGTCCCTTCAGGTCGATACCTTGGTGTGAAATTAGACGAAAGCTTAAATTTTATGGCCCATATGGAGGAAGCATGTGGGAGAGCCACCTCAGTCATGAATAAACTAATCAGTATGGGGCAAAGGCGTTTCCAACTTCCACCGCTTATTATTCGAATATACCACAACACAATATTAACATCAATTGTAGGGTATGCAGCCAGTGTCTGGGCGAAACACCTCAAAAAAGCAAAACCCCAGCCAACTTTTGAGGAGGACACAGCGAACTATTCTAATCAGGCTGAGTGGTGCTTATAAAACAACAGCAACTGATGCCCTTACCGTAGCACTGGGGGTGTGGCCACTGGACTTGGAAGTTCGCAAGCGGGGAGCATTATACTGGCTCAGGAAAGGGAATGCGGAACAGGTAGAGAGAATCACGGGAGCACCAGCAACAACAGCTGCAGAAGTAAACAAATTGTTATTGGAAGAATGGCAGCAAAGGTGGAATGTTAGCACAACAGGAAGAAGGACATATGATATGTTTCCAAGTGTCTGTGAAAGACTCAAAATGTCGCATCTTCACCCATCGCCTGGGCTGGTACATTACATAACGGGTCATGGCCCTTACAACAGTGAACTGCAAAGAAGAGGAATAGTGGACAATGGTAGCTGTGATTGCGGAAACGAGGGCACTCCGGAACATGTTGTATGGGAGTGTATTTCAACAGCAGAACAAAGAACCCCGTATCAGCAAATATTACAGGGCAGGCGCATTTTTGACATATTGCGTGACCAGGAATTGTGGTACTTTCTTGATGCAGCTTGCAATCTGGCCTCACAAGCAGCCAAAAAAAGTTCTTGGCACTTAGAAACCGTTTCAACCGACAGCGACCAGCGACTGAGCAGTGATAATTCCCGAAGAAAGAAACTCCCGATGGGTCGAAGGAGGACACCTCCACTTCCAGAAGTCATCTCCTGAGGGAGGTAAGTTACTCCGAAGTGGCTGTGCCGGGAGTAAATGTGTAAAAGTGTAGTAAATATACAAAGTGAGAAACAGTGAGACAACAGTGCAGTAAGTGATTTGTGTATGTGAATGTTTCCTTGTTTAATTATATATAATAGTATCTGTGTGTGAACGTATGTTATTCAAATTACAAATTTACAGTATATATCAAAAATAAGAACACTAACACATATCAAATATATGCTTACACATTGTTAATTTAATTATTTAACTAATTTCTGTGAAATTTGAAAGTTTATGCGTTACAAACTAGTTTTACATCCTGAATAATATTTAGCTATTATTTGCAAACTATAATTATCTTATGTACCTCTTGTAATATATTGGAAATATGGGCCCAGAATAGAAACTAGGTGCTGGGCTATTATGTACCAGGATATAAAAAAAAAAAAAAAAAAAAAAAAAAAAAAAAATGGCATTGGCGGAAAAAACTACCACATATTTAATGTTGTCATCGACACGAGAAGAAGAAAAAGAAGAAGGATGTATGGACCACTCTCTCTTTATCAAATTAAGTCGCAGTTAACACATCGGCATCAAGGGGGAAAATGTACAACTGAAATTACTTTAAACGTTTCGACTGCCAGAAGTTATTTACATTTAAATAGACACTACGGATGTTACGGAGCTGCGCACTGCATCCGCAAGTGCGAAGCTTTCGCGTTAAATATTAACTTCGTATCCACATCCGCAACTTGTAATGTGGATGAATAAGAGAGGTCTTGTTTACATTGCATTACATATTATTCTTGACTCTTTATACGAGATTCGTCCCTTCGTCGCTAGCAAACAACAACGTAGTTGTTCTTTTCTCACGATCTTCCAATTAAAGTAACAATGAACTAAGCGGTGTTTTTACCTAAGCGACGAGTTTACAAGTTTTACCCTGCATTTAAAGTAAAGCTGTATATTAACGGAGCAACGTATAGGAGATCCCTGTGGAACTACCGTAGGATGGGAACACCTGTTTACGCTACTAGAAGAGGTTCAACAAAATGTTCCAAACAGTCCTTCCTACTGATTACTTTCCCGAGGCACAGTATTGTCTTTATCGCACACTCGTAGGATGTTTCCTCAAGTCACGTCAGGACCTGTGTTTGTTGTCTGGGAGTCCAACAACTTCCAACATCCAACACGTGCTACATATAGTCCTGCAACCCCTTTCACGGCACAACTAGAATTCTTTAGCGGAAAATCAGATCATGGTACTATTGGTAGGCTCTACAGCTAGGACTGTTAATGGCCCACTAGAGCGGTGGAATGGTGGGGGCACGGAGAAGTGAGGTGACCTGACCTTATGCCTGTATAGTCCAGCCGACAACTCCGCAAAGTTCATATGACAAATACATTTTTGTTGACACGTGAGTAGTTACGTAAATAAGCTAATTAACTAGAATGTAGAATGCAGAATTTGGGATAAAAAATTGTACCAATTTGGATTTTAAGTTTTTAAAAAACATTAAATCTAAAAAAATTACAAATTTATTTTTTCACATCCTCATTCGTGGATATCAAACAATGAACATCAGTAATCTGCATCCGCATCCGCAAAGATAACCTCTGTTTCAATCTTAATAGAAACCAACTTTTTAGACTTATCTGCATTTAATAGTTTTTCGACACCACGCGAATATAAACCGTAACTTATTCTACTATTGTGATCATGTGTTGGATAATGTTCCAAACCTCAGCAAACTATTATTCAGGTATTCACAATCAGCGATAAATGTATACTAAGGGAGTTTCTATGAACTACGTGGTTCGATTTAAATGGGAGGGGGCGGGGGGGGGGGGGGGAAGGGTTGGCTGGAAATCTACACTGGGCTATGGGGGAGGGAGGGGTGGAGTTTCCTTGCCATGTAGCTTTTAATTCATATTATGTGTCACAGTTTAAATAAGATGAAAAACACTCAACCATATGTGAATATTAATTATATCCTTAAGTAATTTACGATAGTATGATGAGAGAAAACAGTACAAAATGACTTCAAGAATCAATAGCGAAAAAAGCTAAGGGCTAAGAAAGGGGGGGAGGGGAGGTGGGAGGTTGGGAGTGTAGAGGCAAAAGCCTCGTAGGCTACATGGGGGAGGGGATTCACATGAAGCCAAAATGGTGCTACGTGGTTTTTAGACGCTCTCTAATTTCATAGATTTTAAATTTTAATTTCTCAGCTTCTCGGAGAACCAGGATCTGTTCCTCATTAAAACTAAATACTATTGAAGCGTGAGTCCCATTCACCCAAATAGACAGACAGTCATACAGAAATTTTAAAAACAGTTAATTATTTTCTGTGTGCCACGCACAGTGCCCCATATACATTTTTTTCAAAATATATATGTGTGTCTATAGTAAATACTGAAGAGCCAAAGAAACTGGTACCGCTGTCTAATATCGTGTTGGGCCCCGCGAGCACGCAGAAGTGCCGCAACACGACGTGGCATGGACTCGACTAATGTCTGAAGTAGTACTGGATGGTATTGACACCATACATCCTGCAGGGCTGTCCATAAATCCGTAAGAGTACGAGGGGGTGGAGATCTCTTCTGAAAGGCACGTTGCAAGTCATCCCAGATATGCTCAATAATGTCTGGGTAGTTTGGAGGACAGCGGAGGTGTTTAAACTCAAAAGAGTGTTCCTGGAACCACTCTGTAGCAATTCTGGACGTGTCGAGTTGTTGCATTGTAATGCTGAAATTGCCCAAGTCCGTCGGAATGCACAATGGACGTGAATGGATGCAGGTGATCAGCCAGGATACGTACTTATGTGTCACCCGTCAGAGTCGTATCTAATCGTATTGGGGTCCTATTTCACTCCATCTGCACGTGCCCCACGTCATTACAGAGCCTCCACCAGCTTGAACAGTCCCCTGCTGATATGCAGGGCCCATGAACACATGAGGTTGTCTCGATACACCTACACGTCCAGCCGCTCGATACTATTGGAAACGATACTCGTCAGAACAGGCAACATGTTTCCTATAATCAACACTCCAATGTCGGTGACGACAGGCCCAGGCGAGGCGTAAAGATTTGGGTCGTGCGCTCAGTAAGGGTACACGAGTGGGACTTCGGCTCCGAAAGCTCATATCGAAGATGTTTCGTTGAATGGTTCGCACGCTGACACTTGTTGATGGCCCAGCATTGAAATCCGCAGCAATTTGTTCTGAGTGTTTACATATCTCTGTGTTTGCATACGCATGACTAGACTGGTTTCCTTGCCTCTTCAGCGAATATCTACATATATTTGACAAACCGGGCATGATAATGATTAGGAATTGTAGATCTTAGGATCCATTACTCATTCTAGATGTTCTCATTTCTAGCCGAGGTTTGAGATCACAATATTGAAATTTTTTGTCATCTACATATATATGACTTTCCTGGTATAACAGATTGATTGCACAGGGCTCTTTTGGTTATATAGATATATGTACATTCTAGATTAACATAAAAAGTTCTAGTTAACAGTACCCAATAAATCGAACACATAATTTTTTTCCGTCCGTTGTACCTGACACAGTATCACCCCGCCCCCCATCGCGGACCTACAAAAAAGTTCAATAAATATTAATTATTTACTATAAAAATAAATCGGCTTGCTGGAAGGAAATTATTTTTTTTTTTTTACCTTTGTGGGATTTATTCAAATAAATAATATTAATATCTAGCCAGTGAATAATCATAGGAATGCGTGTGCTGATTGTGAAATGTGTCATTTTACAGTTGCTGGCATGCGTTATGATTGCTTCATCGTCACTGTCCGACGGAACAGGCAGGCCGCATCCTCCTGGAAGCAGATGTTCCAAGCCGTCGCCTCCAGGGTGGCCCCAGACGTGGCCTCAGTGGCCACAGCAATGGCCCCAGCAGTTTCCACAACCGTGGCCCCAACAGCACCCTCAGCAGAGGCCGCCAAAGCACCCCAGGCCTCCCACCGACTTTGACGATCTCGATGAAGATGATTACTATTAAAATGTTTACTACTAGTAAATGCGCACACAACGTATCCACTTGTTAATCTGTCGCACGTCGGCATCAGTCTGTAACTTCTCTGCAATAAATTCTTCTCTCATGATTCTCCCATTCAATTGTCTTATATGACATACTAGTATGTCACTGTTTGTAAGCCTATACAAAGCATGTCAGGTGGAAACACGAGGTACAATCCTCCCAAAACGTTACAAAATATTTATTTTGACTCTGCAATTGGTTGCAAATATCAACCTGAATTACCTGCATCCGTCACATTGACCATTTATCTATGTTGAGTAAAACCACAATTATTTATATATATATAATTACGTCTCGTTGACGTCGAGATTATTAAATTACGGGAATGTGATTATCTATGGTTTAATACAGACAGGCAATATTACCCTGACAATACTAATTAATTAAATTATGATATTTAATCAAGTAGATGTAAAAATATAACAACATTTATTCAAAGTCTAACAAACTGGGAAAAAGTAGTTCTTGTGCGACCCTGACTTGATATAACTAAAACTTCAGTAGTTCATGATGGTTTCACATCAAAACACAAAAGCACTTACATAAAACACGACAGTATGTCACTGAACAGTTATTTTAGCAAATATTGCTAGTACTTTCAAGCAAGTATTTGCGGTGGTGTTGGCGGCATCAGTGCTACACTCAGGCTTTATGTAGAAGTAAATTGATTCAATAACTTATCGTAAGCTCTCTACTCGGAATTGAAATCACAGGTATAAAAGTGAACCAGATACAAGATACTATTCTCGGAATTATTCAGGTGTCGCTCAACGGAACTATAATGAAACCGCGTGGTCGTAATTACCTGGTGACAGGGTTTCTATTGGCTCTGTATTCCGCCCCCGCCGCAGGCAGCACACACTATACGAAATCACTAATTCAATCGTTATAGCAGGGGCATCCATTATAGAAATCTTATGGATTACATACTGATTAACAAGTATCGTCACCCTATACTTGCTGACGTAAAAATCATGTCTAGAGTGAATCTAGGGGGTGATCACCGATATATATATATATATATATACCCTAAAAAAAATTAAAATTTAAATTAAAAAAAATGAATCAGTAAGAACACAAGTTGTAAATTGGCAGAAAGGAGGCAGAGGAAGAGATAAGGCTTTATTTAGCCACAAATACAATAATAACCAGAAAAGAATACTGTATAAAACTTTGAACAACAGTAAAAGAACACGTGAAAGAATAGCAGGTAAGATACAGGAAAAGGAAGCAGCCTTAATCAAAAAAGCGTGACGCATAATCAGTAAAAAGGAGGAGTGATTCTGAGACATAATAAAAGAGAAGGGCTAAACAGGACCAAGTATCTAAAGATTTTGAAAACATGCTAAAACTACCAAAGGAAAATATTTCGAGTAATTTACGGAGAAACTGGTGATAGTAAGGTAGTAATAAAATATGTGACTGTTAGAAACGAAACAAAATCTAAAGATATTATAAAAAGTAAAAGAGAAGTGGTTAAAAGTAAAGTAGTGAGAAAATAGGAAGTGAACCTCAAAGACCCATTGGAGAAGTCGAAAATAATGAAAGAAAGCGTGAAAAAACTGATGAGAGAGGCAACGGCCTTTGGGGAAAGAAATGAAAGATTTAACATGATGAACCAGAAACTACAATGAAAAATACATAACGTGAAATCATTAACAATATTTGAACTGACGACAGGAAAGGCAAAGAGTAAAAGGAGCTCGTGAATGCAGTGATCGTGCAGAATTTTAGCTTATTGTTAGGAAACGGAAAAATATACTACAGGAATAGAGGCAGGTCATAATGGCATTGGTTTTAAAAATAATAATAATAAAAAAATACCGGACAAGTGCTAATAAATCTTCGCGCTTTAAAGGTTTCGCTTTCCGATAGTTTAGTTACATATCTTGCATTTAGCAGGTCGGACAGCGATTCCTTGGCACAAAAATCAATGTCTTCCACATTTTCAATGCAGGTAGCGAAATCGATCTTCAGCTTAATATTCCAAGGCACGGTTGCCACGTGCGCTGTCATTGGTATAATTCAATTAAAATAAATTTTTTATAAATACTTTATAATGCAATTTGCTCTGAATTTAAAGCATTTAAAAATAAATTGTATTAATAATTGGCAAAACAACCTCAAAATAAATACGCTTGCTTATTTTTCTCACAAATTAAATATTAATTTAGATGTCAGTGTACAACTAAAAGTCATTTAAATATAGGATAGTCAATACTACATACCAGCATTTTTAATTGGATGGCCCAAAAGTTAATACTTTTTCTGGCACTTATGTCCTGTGATGAACTGAAGTTTAAAACATATTTCGTTTATGAGCTAAATTGCTGCAGACTACAGGGTGTAAAACCATAAAAAAAAACTAGTCTGTTCCTCACAGGGAACAGAATCCGAGCAAGGAAACAAATCAAAATATAGTATTTCTGGTGCTTCACATTTTTGTAGCACTGCATGAGAACATACAAAAAATTACTCCTACTTAATATCTAATGAATGAACGAGAAAATAGTTGTAGAATGACGTTACGGATTTCGGCAAGGAAGATCATCAACAGAAGCAACTTGTACACTCAGGTGAATTAGGGGGAAAAGTGGGAATATGGCAAGGACGATTTCATAGACAAGAAAAAAGGCCTATGATGAGGTATGAGGAGTTAACATATAGCCAACCCTAGAAAGAAAAGGAATTAATGAAAAAATCGTGGTAAAAAAAAAAAAAAAAAAAAAAAAAAAAAAAAAACCTGCGATACATGTTATAATTGTTTGTGGGTAGGTATTAGATGGCGAAATATTAATTATACATTATACGTGTCCTCACTATTGTAAGACTAGCTCTCAACCATTTTTTTTAATCCACTTCTTTGGTTTAAATCCTTTCTTTCGTTAATACAGCTGTGCTTTGGCCGTGCCTAGACAAGGATTCTTTAATTCGTTGTAGCCTGTAACATTAAATGCGCCTTCCCACGCCACTTCCAGTAGTTTACTGAATCCGTAAATACCGCCCGTAAATATTCTTTGAGGCATTGTATTGTAGTTGGCTCTTTATACCATTCAGAAACACAGTAAATTTGAGTGGTCCTAGTTCCACTCTCGGCAGCTGTAAATAGTAGATTTATCATACTCGGTTGATCACACAGATAGTTAGTTTTCTCCGCGTTTGTTTAATAAAACTGTGGAGTTGTTCTCATAGCTTTTGATCATACTATATCCTCTTATCACCTATGTCGTCCGACTGCAGGAGTTTTGTGTTTCTGCGTTGTTTCTCAATTCCAACTTTCCTACTGGTGCTATTTTCATTGTTATTGCCTTCTATT
Organism: Vandiemenella viatica; assembly: GCA_031002005.1. Taxonomy (NCBI): domain Eukaryota; kingdom Metazoa; phylum Arthropoda; class Insecta; order Orthoptera; family Morabidae; genus Vandiemenella; species Vandiemenella viatica. Next base: position 358,662,660 of record CM061920.1, read on the forward strand.
TCAGCAGGTTCAGTTTTTGGTGTTTCAGCAACATTTGAATTGATTTTTTGAATGCGAATTTTTCTGGATCCGCTTCCTTCTTATCAAGTTTTGTTCTTTTGGTGTTGGGTGCCAATTCACACTTGCTTTCTTTTGTGGACATATTATTTATTTCGCAGTTGATGTTGGTTTCAGAGGGTTTAACAGTTTTGTTTTCTTCTCCTACTACTTATTTCTTTTAACTTCGACGGTTTTTAGGATCCTGCATAGTTATAATGATTTTCTGTTTCCATTGGGATGTTTGTGAGATAGTCAGATTCCATGTCGACCACTGGCTCAGATCTCTAGTTTCGTTGCCGGAAGAGCTACGATTTTCCAGGATAGCGTATGTTGCTTTTAAAAATTCCCTACTGAAACCTGCAACAGGAGCAGACGCTCAGATAATAATTGGAATGGTCTCTTTTGGATACATTCATCCTTGAGGTGTTGAATTGAATCGTATAAAGTATTCGTTTGTGGTTGATAATTGTAAATAACCTTAGAATTTTCTTATATGTTATCTGGCACATCAGACGTAATTCCGTTATCTACAACAAATATTTTTCTACTGTATCTTTTATCAATCAGTTACGCTCATTGTGTTCCTAAATTTCTCCAAAGTTTTTATCAAAATATCTGTGTTGATTTCAAAACGTACAGTGTGCATTTTTAGATGTATTTTTTTGAAATCTGCATTTAACTATGGAATCGTCACTTACCTCATCATTTCTATGTAGAAATTTTCGTTTTCCGATTGTTTACTTCAAAAATTTTCTGCATCCCTTGGCTCCACAAATATGACGTTAGCAAGGTAATCAAATTGGATTCCGTGCACACCTTCTCCTAGTACTATTTCAATTATTATTACCTCATTTTGATTGAAGCTGCTTGTGAACGCATATATTAATAAATAAATGGAAATTTTAGTGTAGATATTCGAATAAATTATTTAGGTTCCAATCAGGGATTGCAATACAGCAAAGTGGAATCCCTCAATCCCACTGGACCCAGCAACATTAGACAGTCTGGCGGATCCGGCCCAACATTAAGCGAATCCGCAAAATGTGGCGAAAACGTGTATCAGTCTGCGTGACTCGCTGCCTCGTCGTTGTTTTCCGGGCCCACTCGGTTTCTATTGAATGTATTGCACTGTTTACTGTATCCTTGCAGTTAGCATTTGACTCGTGTGAACAAACTGATTTTTATCAACCTTTGCCTTTCTTAGATTAATATATCCACATCTACATCTACATATATACTCTGCAATTCACAAAATTGTGGGTGGCAGAGGGTGCTCAGCACCAAATTTAATTAAAACTTACTTTTGTTTTGAGTGCACATTTCTATAGTTTCAGTTATGTTGCGTAATTAGTAAGATTTTCTCACTATGTAATAAGTATCTTTCATGTGTCGCACACGTTATCTGAACTACACAGTTACACTTCCTGCATTCGTTGATACGAAACTAATGTTATTGTAATTTTAACGATCGCATACTTATTTATTTAGCAGCTATCAAAAGGCAATTGTATATCCTTTGACTTATTATTTTTTGGCCGCCGCCTCAATGCGTATGAATCACATGGTCTTCGACGTAAGCCGCTTGCTTACCTGTGCCGCTCTGGCATACGATTAATCCTCGTGGGATGATTTGATCAAACGCCACAATACATTAATTTTGAGTGAATAGCATGTGTCCTTTCAACTCCTTGTTATTATTTCTACTAAAGCCAAAGAAAAAAGTTATAGTGAATTCTTCACGGCTGTATCGCCGAATTGTGCTGTAAAGACACCATACTTTGACGGCTGCCTCCGCCGTCTTCCTCACTTGTGAAATTTTGTGTTTTTATAACGCAGTCCTGTAGTACACCCGTGAGGACTTCACTGCAATCAAACGCCGAGAAAGTCTTCTTTCTAACATAAAAATTAATTTCCACTCTAAAAAAATCATTATGCCACCTAAAAATAAACTGAAATACTTGACAGTTTACGTCTTGGTCAGTAGTTTCTTTTAATAACAGTGAATTAACTATAAGATCAATCAACGAATCAGGAGACATAATAGTGTATCCCAATTCTTGTAAAAATAGGTCACGTATCGGGCTTGTGCATTGAATAATAAGTTATGAGATCTTGTTCTGAGCCAAGTCTACACTTTACAGAGTATATTCACTTCGCTTTGTGAAATAGAATGCTTTCTCTCGGTATAATATTATTCAGAATAAATAATCCTGGTGACTTTGCCATTATGCATACCATGTTTTTAAACTGATGTGATGTATTGTAAGGCACCTACTATGACCTAAGACTGCATATTTTTAATTTTTGATTATTTATTTGAAAACTGATTTTTATTTAAAAACAAAAACGTAAAACCTCGAAATATATTTTTTTTTTTTTTTGCTGTCGTCAGTCTTTAGACTGGTTTGATGCAATCCTCCATCCCTTCCTATTTTGTGCTAACCTTTCGTTTCTACATACCCCTTACAACCCACATCCTCAATTATCTGCTTCATATATTCTAATCTCTGTCTACCTCTACAGTTCTTACCTTCGACTGTTCCCTCTACTAACAAATTAACCAATCCACCATGTCTCAAAATATGACCTAAAAGCCTGTCTCTTCTTCCTGTAAGCTTCTTCCATAAACTTCTTTTCTCACCCATCATTTCCAAAACTCGTTCATTTCTTACTTTGTCTGTCCACCTAATTTTTAGCATTCTTCTGTAGCACCACATTTCAAATGCTTCAAGTTTCTTTCTTTCCGGTATTCCTAAAGTCCGTGTTACGCTACCGTAAAGTGCTGTGCTCCATACATAGAGTTCTAAAAAGTTCTTTCTAATTCCTAGATCAATATTTGAAACTAAAAGGTTTCTCTTTTTCATGAAGGCTCTTTTTGCTAGCGCTATTCTGCTTTTAACATCATTCCTGCTTCGGCCATCAGTTGTAATTTTGCTTCCCAAGTAACAGAAGTCACTCACTTCTCCTATAGCATCCGATCCTATTTTTATGTTTAATCTGCTACTATTGGTATCATTTCTGCTACATTTCATCACTTTTGTCTTACTTTGATTTATATTCAGTCCAAAATCTTCCTTCAATATTTTGTTCATGCCATTCAATAACTTCTCAATATCCTCAGCCCTCTCTGCTAACAAGACAATGTCATCAGCAAATCGTAGCATACTGATTTTTTCTCCCTGAAAACTTATGCCGCATGGAAATTTTTCTTTGACTTTCTTCATTGCTTCTTCTACATACAAGTTGAATATTAACGGGGATAGACTGCAACCTTGTCTCACACCCTTTTTAACTGATGCATGTCTCTCGTGATTCTCTACTTTTATTACAGCCACTTGATTGTTATATAGTTTATAGAGTATTCTTCTATCTCGATACTTTAGACCTGACTTCTTTAAAATTTTGAACATCTTGTCCCACCTAACATTATCAAAAGCTTTTTCTAAATCAACAAATGCCACAAAAGTATGTTTGTTTTTCTTGATCCGCCCTTCAAGTATTAATCTTAAAGATAGAATTGCTTCCCTTGTACCGCGATTTTTCCTAAATCCAAACTGATCATCACCTACTATCTCTTCTACTACCCTTTCCGTCCTTCTGTATATTATTCGAAACTAGGGCTGTTAAAATGAATGTCTGCAATCGGCTGAGAATTCGGAGAAAACAAAGGTACTGCAGCAGGAAATTGTGTGATTTGGTGGTGGAAAGCGGAAGTTCGGTTTAACTTGGAATCCGAGTAACGATGCATCCATCCTCTCATTAAGAAAGGAAGCCTTGGCGAGAGGGGGAGCTCAGATTTAATGCCCGTGAAAATTCCAGCCGAGAGTAGGATTCGACCCGAAGATCTTCCATACCGGACTCACCTGCCTTAAACAATTAAGCCACGAAACTATTTACCAGGTACTCAATAAGCGACCCTCATGAAACCATGACTTTTGCACGAGTATTCGGAGCAAACAAAAGGTCACTGATTGCAAAGTGGCGAAAATCTCCTCCGCAGTTAACTACTCCGTTCCCAGCACTACTATAAACCACTGAACTATAAGACAGCTCGACATAAGGCTGAAAAAGTGAAAGCTATAAAAATAATAGTTCATGAAAAGTGAAAGTGTGTGAACAGGAAAATTTACCCCAAGGGATAAGCGCCATTGCAATCAAAATAACATTACAATACATTTTCCAAACTCCATCAGTGCACAAAATTTAACAGCAACAATGTTGCGGAAAATTTGAAATGCGTTGCGCAGTGGAATTATGACTATTCTGCATCTAGGAGTTTTTAATGATCCTGCTGTATCTGGCACGGTGTCATAAGATTTTTTTTAGAAACTGAATTCATTTTTTTTTAGCTTTACGCCTCGTCGAAGTCGAGGTTATTAGAGGCGGGATAGGAATGGAGGCAAGAAAGTGGAATGAATTTGGCCCGGCCTTTTGAAGGAAGCATTACGACATTCACCTGGAGTGATTTGTGGAAACCATGGAAAAGCCAAATCAGGATGCACGGCAGAGGATTCGAATCTGCATCCTCCCGAGTGCGAGACCAGATAGTTAACCGTTCGCCCACCACGCTCGGTATGAACTCCCTTCAAGAGGTTTGGTAAGATCATTGGTTGGTTGATGTTTTCGTGATTACAACATGTTGGTCCATGTCTCTTCCATGTATAATGCTATTAGTAGTAATGGTTTCCGTTTTCTCCAAATGGATTTCCTTGATTAAGAAGTGGTGAAGGCATGTTATTATAGATGTAGTATTAAATTTGAAGGGCTTTGCGCCTTTTCTGTGTAGCGCGAATGTTAAATTGCTAGATGGAATGCGGAGACATGGATTCTATGTTGATTTTGGTGATGTAGACATTATCGTCATCTTTCCTATAAGTAGTTGGTCTGCTTAGCTGACTTGACTTCTGTTTTGCCAGACTAGTAGACTGTTGTATTATTAAGTACATAGATGCTTATGCGATCCATGTTCTTCCAACGGGTTTTCAGCTTATGCTTTATTGTTTCTAGATCTTTTCTAAAGTTTCATCAGCTATCTACAGTTAGCCGTAAGTGTTTTTGGGAAAAACTGTTCGTGGCTTCCTTCTGCTGGAAGATAACGTTCTTCTGTCAATTAATCAAGGCATTGTGCAGGTATCCTCTGAAAAGTTCTGGCACGACCTCGATTCATTGCAGTAATTACATACTTTTTCAAGGACTTTGGAGAGAAGTTCCCCACACTCTTCTAAATATTTTTGATGATAGGTAATTGTATAATCAAATTTGTGACAGGTATTAGAAGCATCTGGTATAAATATTAATGTAATAATTAAAGACTAAGAGTTCCATCTTTCATTCACACCATTCTTTATGTTAAACGGTTAATCGAATATGTCTGCAGTACAAAATTCGGAAAGTTGTATTTAAAAGATTTCATGTCATTTATCCAAAGATATAAATGTAACTACTCTTACAAAAATATATTTCATACACATTAATCATCAATTGGATGATCATGTGTTTTTTTTTGTTTTTTGTTTTAATAGCCATATCACCAATGTACAATACAGTACAAAAAATAAATTGCAAATTGGGACAAGAAGCGTAATCTTTACTTATTAAAAGTTACAAAGACAATCGGCTCTCTGTTCGTGTATAAAACAACTGATCTAACATACATGAAATCAAGACACAACGTAAACACTCAAGCAGAAGACCAAGTGGTAGATGGCTGAGTGGAGGTTTGGGTGCTGAACAGAGGAATTAGTGGGAAGAAAGAAGAAGACCTGTGTGCAAAGAAGACATGGACAGAAGCTGGAAACTATTGATCAAGATGTTAATGAGGAGAAGGAAGAAGTCTAAAGTTGCGTTTCTGCACAATCAGATGTATGGTTAATGTGATAGATACAAGTTATTTCGTTGATATATTTCGAACCGATTAAATCATTAAAATAGATACTTTAAGAAAATGTGCCTCTAACTTCCTCTCGAAACTCTTTGTAAATATTACAGACGGTAAACAATCTATTTCATTTAGGGAAATTGAGTGAGGATTCCATTTTCAGTATGCGAGAAGAATTTATTTCAAAGATGATACATAATGCTGCTTGTCGTCCGACAGTTTACAACGTGGACACGTTCTTTGCGCTAAGGTTTAATATCATTAGCATCATTCTCTACGGTGGGCGTGGTGGTCTGTGGAGGCTGCTGCGTAGGTCTCGTCATTGGGTGCGGTTGGAACCCTGGCTGGTGGCATTGGCCAACACACGGCCGTGGTTTCGGCTGAGCCCACGGCTGATGGCATGGGCAAACCCACGGTTGTGGCCTTGGTTGGACCCACGGTTGGTGGTATAGCTGAGGCCACGGCTGAGGCAACGGCTTCATACATTGATTTCCAGCAGGTTGCAGCCAGCCTATACCTCCTCCGTTGGACAAAGATGATGAGGCCAACATGACGAATGCCAACAACTGTGAAATGAAAAAAATCATTGAGGACTCACTGGTTAATGCAGTAGCGTTGCTACTATGTCATTGGTTAATTTTTTGCTGATTTATTTTAGAAGTAAACTTTTATAATTGGGGGGGGGGGGGTTGGAGTTCGGAGCGGGTGAGGGGAGCGGGTATAGTTGGTAACTGCGTCTAATGAAATAGAAATATACTACCGGTTTCAATTTATTTAATAAAATCAGATCTAAACCCTAATTTATTTACAGGAGTAAGAGCAACCCACAAAACAATAATAATTACCGAAATAGTTAAGGAAGAAGAGGCTATACTTTGTGTATCTCTCTCTGGTTGGATGAACAAGATTCACGTAAGAACTACTTGTCCTCGGGGTGGGGTAAGTGTTTTTTTTTTTTTTTTTTTTTTTTTTTTGACATAAAGTTGAAAAGATGATAAACTAAAATAAATGTGTTCAAACTTTAGTAACTATTGAAATGTATGTAATTTCTAATAGTCGAAATGTTAAATTTTATTTCAATGCACGCCTATGTAGTATTATTCACGAATCCTTCGTGCACAAATAATTTGCATTCAATAAGCCGGAATGGAAGTGAATATCGTAGCTCTGATCAGGTTATTTTGAAAGAGAGATCTGCACATTGCAGTCAACAGTTATTTTATTAATAAATTCCATGCTCCATGGTTTTTCGATAGCTGTGTCATCTATCGTTTACGCGGATAAATTTTCATATTACCTTCACATGCGACACTTCCGCAGTACTGTTTTACTATTCTCAGTTCCTTATAATACAGGCGGTCCTGTCGTAAACCATCAGGGTGATTTTATAATTGTACCTGAAACTATTTATTTTTATATTTAGTTTATTTTCTAGTCTTGATTAGGAGTAACACATAATAGCACGCAGAATCCTGAAGCATAGACCCAATTGAAATCCTATCCTAAACAAACAGGCACAGTGTCTTCAAAATCGGTCCTTTGAAATTCATAAACTCTTGTTAATCATGATGTGAAACAAGGAGTTTTATAATGAGGAAACCACCAGACCTATGGGCCGAGGAATTTTCGGAAACTTCAGAGGTGTGTAGTAGAAAACAAGGGTAATGCAAGGGAACAGTGGTAAGAATTTTCCAAAAATTGTAGAACTCAAAGTTTTGCTTGGCATTTAAGTTACAGTAACCCCAAAACAAAACAGTGTAGCAATCACAGTTGTGACCTGCATCTAAATTACCTATTAATACATTTAACAGCTGAATTTTTACAATCGTAATACTACTTTTTTAAAGATAAATAATAAATAGAATGTATTTCTAAAAAAAATAGATAGGAAGGGACTACTTTAAAAAAAAAAAAATCTTTGGCGTAAGTATTCTAATTTTATTACTGAAATATCTATAGCCTGGAAAGGAAACTAAAGTTAAAATAAACTTATCATAGTTCATATTTAATGAGAAATAAAGACGAAATGGTGTAATTTAAAATCGATATAATAGTTAAATTACCTTTTAGATTTTTTAGATACCATAAAATCCTTCACGTTCTACTTCAACTTTTTGTATTTTTAATAATCTCTGTACTCAAGAACAAATTTTTTTCTGTTTATCATCAGCTGCAGCGCATGTTTTAGAAATTATTTATTTCATTCCCGTGTTATCAGTACTTTTTTTTTTGTAACTGCTTTACGTCTCTTTTTAACATCGAGGTCTTTAGAGGCGGGAAAGGATGGGGGGCAAGGATGGGGGCAAGGAATGGGAAGGAATTCGGCCATGGCCTTTTTGAAGGAAGCATCCCGGCATTTGCCTGGAGTGATTTGGGGAAACCATGGAAAACCCAAATCTGGATGCCCGGACGGGGATTCGAACCGCCGTCCTCCCGAATGCGAGGCGAGAACGCTAATCGTTACACCGCCCCGCTCGGTGTTATAAGTACTAACATTATGTTTGTAAAAAAAAAAACTGGAAACTTCAGAAAAGTGTTTATTTAAAAATCCATGGCTGTAGAATTCTAATCACAGTGAACTTTTTCTAGCGCATTTAATACAATCAGCGTTCGGTCGCGTTTTTATTCAGTGTTTGAAGACTTTGAAGTGGAAATTTAAAAAACATTTTTTTCGCTTTTTTGGAAAATATGTTGTTTTCTAAATTCTTTGAACAAATTACAGTTATTTTTTTATTTTTTTTTAAAAGTTCCGGCAAAATTATAACAGAGTGAATGTTATGATGTTTTAAATTACTAAAATACAAATACGTATTCAATATTGCTTTTACCCCTTAATTCCTGTAGGAAGTTTTGACTTTGAGTCACAAATATCTGCCTTCTATCCTCTTTTAGTAACATTACTATTACATAAAATCCAGGCATAGATTCTTTCATATTACACTTAGTTTCTGGTAAACGCCCTAAACATTAAAAAAAAAAAATCCATCATCCATACTTCCGGTGATCTGTTTGTACGACGACTAGCGGTGCTAGCGCGAACAACGGAAGTTTAAATTTTGTGAAATGACATTTCTAAGCTGTCGAGAGTCGAACAAGAAGGTACCAAAAGAAAATAAAGAAGGAATGTTCTAATAGGAATTTGGATTATGTATCAGAAGATTAAAAAAAAAATGTTGAAATTAGTGAAATTGCCTGAAATATTAATTTTAGTTAAAAATAAGAGATTATCCATAAAAGTAAGAGACTAATAATGACATGAAAACATGGAAACGATGGTTGCACCAACAGGCTGACGATCATAATACAGGAATCCAACCGGAAGGAAAGAAGAAGACTTGTGAAATTAGTGCAGATTAAAACTCCGTGAAAACCAGTGAAAAGTAGAATTTAGCGAAAATGACAAATACATATTATAAAGAAGAAAAAGCATTTACTGATATTATTGATTTGCTTCAAAAGATTAAAGTGGCAAAATATTTAAACGGTCTAGATGTATAGGAAAAAGATTTTTAAAGAATTAAAAGTAATTCTTAATTAATCTTGACAAAAGTGGCTATGCTATGTAATAGGATTATTGATAAGTGAAATTACAGTCAATCTGGGGCATAACTCACGTAGTCTCACCTGCAAGATGATAATGCTTTTCCCCAAAGCTGACATGGTCTTCCTTCAAGCTATAGTCTTCCAACACAATACGCCACGGGATCTGGAAATATTGAAACACGCATGATTAGCATATTCCTAAAAGATATTAGAACCAAAACCCAGAACCTTACATCAATAGGTGTGTACTACTTACGCTTATTCTGATTTAAACATCTGCCACAAACAATACAGAACAAGCACATCAAACGTAGGAAAATGTGTAAATGCTATTAATACCCACGTTATTGCACTTTACATTAGAACTAATCGACTAACAAATATAGATTGAAGGTGCGTTGAATTTTGCATCCATAACTTCATTTTATAGCAGAATGAATCGTCGAAGTGTTTATATGGGACTCTGAATCGAAATAACGTACTTTCCTTAACTTGGATGTGTACTCAGTCTGCTAGAGCAATATTGATTAAGATAGGGACCTGCAGACAAAATGAAAACGTTTATATTATAGCACTAGCATTTACTTGAGGCCCTAGAAACTAACCCGGAGATGCAACGGTGCTATCGCGGGAATGATCTCAAAACCATGGGGGATGATACGTCCTGTCAACTAAGGCAAAAGTGATGGTGGTGAGAGCGTTAGGAAAAATTATTTAGGAAAATGCGATATGATTAGAAATGAGAATAAAAATTACAGTAAAAGTTATGGTCAACTGTCAATATCTGACACAGGCATAAGCCAAAGTGTTGCGTCTAACACTCTGAAAGATTACAATTTGCAAGCAGCTTACGAAGACAGCGCTGAGCTTACCTAAGAAGTCCGCTTCGGAGGTAGTATGACTCCAGCCGAATCATTGCTGCTTATATCCCTCCGTTGACAACTGGAGAGCAGCGGCACTTTGGTGTCGGCTGTGATGGACTCCTCGGCTTGCACGACTCTTCCGGCAGGTCATGTAAGAGGGGGCGGCGTCTCCCACACTGTGAAAACACCTACTGATAAGCCACCGTCACTAACCTACCCTTATCACGCTATAAGCAATCCTGATTGTTACCCTCTTAACACCGACGAACTCCGGATGTCTGTTTAAATAGTTTACATTGAGTTCATTTATTAACATTAAACATTTTCTAATACCACCAAAAGTTATCCAGATTACATCTTACAATCATTTATTGGAATTGTTACATATTTTATAATAATCAGTTTACTCCCACATGGATACATTAAAGTTGTAATGAAACAATAAGGTTCGTCGAGAGAAAGAGAGTGGAGAGAGTGAGAAAGAGTGACAACGAGAGACGGGATTATTAATTGAGATACGAGGGTGGCCCAAAAACTAATGCACCACTCTTTTTTTTTTTTAACAAGGTTATTTTACACCATGAAACTTATACACAAGAAAGAATGATGTTTCTTCTACACTCCCTGTTTTTCCACGTAATCCGTTTCTAGTTCTATGGCCTTCCTCCAGCGAACACAAGATCGTGTATGCCCTGGCGGTACCACTCCTTGTTCTGTTCACGATGCCATTTCTTCGCTGTGTGAATCATCTCTTCGTCATCCTCAAAATGTTTCCCACGAATCTCATTCTTCAATGACCCAAACGAGTGAACGTCTGAAGGAGATCAGGGCTATATGGTGGACGGGGTAACCCTGTCCAAAAACTTCTATTACTATTACTATTACTCCGCGATTCAATAAATGTGTGTGGCGGAGGGTCCATAGCACCTATCCGGAAAGGTAGTAGTTTGGAAGGGATATACGGGATATGGCCTGAGGCGCCCGTGGGCTATTGTGAGGAACCATCCCAGCATTCGCGTGGAGTGATCTGGGAAAACCATCGAAAACCCAGATCAGGATGGTCGGAGAGCTTTATCGAAAGCAACTCCTGTCAGATTTTAAGTTTACTCGCCCGGGAAATCATCTCTATTCCATTCCCTAATCACTCGTTAAAAAAATGAATACAGAAAAGAATCGGTTCTGGCCCTGATTTCTCATATATTATTTTCACGGTCATTTCGAGATACTAATGTTTGCTGGAAGCAATATTTGTTTGCTGTCATTCAGAAATATGTGAGTCGTGAATTTTTCAATTAGCTTCCATCGAGAGAAACGCCTTCGGTGTTCCAGGTCTTCCCAACCTAACTCCTTCAACATCGTACTTACCCTTTCGCTCCAACTATATATACCTGTCACGAATCGGGCGGCTGTTCTTTGGCCCATCTCTAATGCCTCCATTAATCCCTTTTGATAATTTCACAAATTCGGCGCAATTTCCTTTGCGTATCTAGAGTAGAATCTTGTAGGAATACCGTCTGGTCCGGGAGCCTTATTCGGATTTACTTTGATAAGCAGTTTAGTTATTCCCTGTTTGGTGATGTGTTTAATCATTTGCAGTGATGTAATTCTGCTGTCGATTCTCGCATTGTCGCGTTAGCTGCGACCAACGCTTCATAAAAATAACCAATAAAATAACGCGAAACGTTCAGCAGATATCCGAAACAAGAATAGAGATGCCTATCATGCTTTATTCTTAACTAAGTAACAGTATTAGCCACCTAATTATGTTCTTACTCTATAAGGATTTTTTTTTTCACATTACATGAACAGAGTTTTGCTGAGGTGAAGAATTTTAGGAGGTGGTTTTTGTCTATCTTTCCTTACTGTCACAATTTATCACCTGGGAGCAAGTAAGTCACTTCATGGTAGAATGAGCGGGAATTTTTCCTTTTGTAGCAAGGATTGGTTTCCTTGCACGGCCTCTAAGGCTAGATGTGAAATATGTTTCTGTTTTAGATGAAATGTTCTCAGGAAACTATCCGAACGAGAACATTTGTATATCACGACATTTCTGGTGTCATATTCTCTGCCGCCACTATCAGTACTTCCAAGAGCGTTCTTCGTCTTCCCCGAATTCCCTAAGCCAGTATAGGCATGAAATATAAGAACTGTTTTGAGGTGTTTGTAGAAATTTGTGTTTGCTAACTTCACACATGATAAACTTTTACCGCAAGAGAAAAATTAAGCAAATTTTTGTTGATAAATTGTATTTGGTTACTGTAATTTTTTTAGCAAATACAACTATGTCGGTTGTAAGCCCAGACCCAATATCTTTGTTCCATTTTCACACAAGGTTCTGCCTGCATGTGGAATAAATGTTCATCAGCATAATTGAAACTAAATTATTATAATGCCATGTTTGAAAAGTTATCGATTTTGTAACTGCTTTGCTACAATAGTAGGGATTTTTTAAAAAAGACTACACAAGCATTAAGACTGAATGTGGCTTTGTTTATTATCAGTACTGTTATTACTATTAGTTAAATAATGTGGCGAATATATTCATATCCCAGTTTTCCTACACTCGTAGTTTTTCTTTATGTGAAATTTCCCTTTAAGTTTTTTCGGTAACTGATGTCACTTATTAACTATATTCTTTTATAATTTATTACCATCTCTGACACGTTTGCTAAAAGATTAAGATCTTCGTGGTAGCTTATGAATAAAATCAAGTGCTAGGTTATGATTGAGGCCACCTCTTCTTTTTCACGTTTCACCCCTAGTTCTTCTCCAAATTTTTCGCTAGGTTCCATTATAACATATGACTTAAAAAAAATCTGCTCAACACCTCTCATCTTCCATTGAATACCAATCAAGCTCCCTTTTCATAGTTACGTTATTTTAAAGTTATTTAATTTTGTATTTTTAACTAACAGTTTTTACTTTCACACATTATCACATCAGGTTGACATTAAGGATACAGGAGGTTTGTTTTAAATGTTTAGAGGAAGAACTTATGGGAAAAATAAATTCGGATTTAGAAAGAAAATACTAATTATCGGACAATTAGCACATAGCACCCTTTGAATCTTAGCTCACTTCCGGGTTGCAACCAGTGCTCAAAATTTCAGTCCGTCGTTTTCAGTTTTGCATGTTCAGGGGTTAATTCCAATAATTAATTTCAATTACAATACCTGTCGCGTTGTTGATGTGTTTCAGAGTTTCAAATATTACGTTTCCGAAGTTCAGGAGATGTGGCAACAGTGTAGGGGAAGTACCGCGAAGACATTCTACTTCGTACGTTTTTCGTTTAACAAAAGAAGTGGAGATGTGTCGTAAAATTACTGACTTTATACCAGTTGTAAAGAGAATAGGTGGTGGTAAAAATATTACAAGCACCATTAAAGGAGGAATGCCAAATAAGGAAGAAACATCAGCTGCTGACAAATCATTAGGTTCTTCACCTACTACCAGTAGGCCTGCTCCAGGGGATCAACAAGCAAGTAAACGATCAAAAACTCTTAGTACAGTGTAACATACAGCACTATCCACGTACCGTCGAGTGCGCCGGTGTGCAACACAGCGTGATACCTAAAGTGAAGTGATAATAGTGATCAGTGTACGAAGAAGCAACGCAAGAAGAAGAAGTACAAATGGATTTAGTCCCGGACACGGGGCAATCCATCCAGCAAGCTCTAACCACCTGCTACAACCAAGATGAATACCTGATGCCCTCAGCCACAACACCAGATACGACACAAGAGCAACAGCTGCGAGCCCCCCTCCCCGATGGGAACGAGACGAGCAGCCGTAAACGACTCACCAGACGAGCAGAACCTTCGGAAGCATAACATCGTACCAGGCACAGCCGCAGCACTAACGCCCCAACATATAGTAGAAGTGCCGTTAAATATCCCAGATAACAGTGACATACCTAGTAAACGACTTTGTACCGAAATGACAAACAATGTTCGGGCAAAAGAAACTGCACTAAATCAAAATTGTTCTCTCGAAAGCAGACAGCTTAACCAACCTAATAATAGGCCGCTAAAAACAGAAACCCAGAAAAAGCCAAGCAAAAACAATAGATACAACGGAGCAGATGTAGGTCCGTTTTATTTGTTTATCGAAAGTATGGACAAAAATGTCGGTATGCTGCATCCAATGGCCATCGGAAAAATTCTTTTCCAAATAATCCTCAGATTAAATATAACATAATAAATATTAGCACACTTGGACGTAATAGAATCCGAATAGAGACGAAAACCGCCGCAACAGCTAACACATTAATGCAACTACCAGTACTGACTACCAAGAACCTCGAGGCGTATATCCCTAATTTTCTTATCCACAAGTTCGGAATTATTAGAAACGTAGACATCACGCTCAACGAAAGGGAAATTATGGAAGAAATAGAGTCTGAATACCCAGTAGTAGCAGTAAAGCGCTTCACCAGGAAACCCAACAACCAGGAAAATGGCGAACGTCGCCCCATTCCCGTCTGTCAACTTTTCTTTAGAGCTCAATGTTTACCCCAATACGGGTACATTCTGGGAACGCGCTGTCCGGTGGAGCGTTATATATCTCAAACAATTACTGTATATGTAAAAAATGTTGGTGATTCGGACACCGCTTTCAGAACTGCCGCTGCTCCAACAGATGCGGAGGGCCCCACTCTATAGAACTGTGTAATGAAAATTTGGCACCCAGATGCGTCAATTGTCAAGGACCACACTTCGCTTCGGACAAACTATGTCCAGCGTTCCAGCATCAAAAAGAAGTAAAATACAACGAAGCCTACAACGCCTTGGGAACGCAGACAACCATCGCCCCAACAATCCATAGCTACGCGCAGAAAGTTATATCCAACACTACAGAGGGAGGAGGAATTCCCGCCCCTCACTCAGAAAACCACATGGCTACCCAGCCCACCTCAAAATATAAATCTTTCGATGCAAGGAGCCGATCAACGTAGTCAGGCTACCCCATACCTATCCACAACCCCCACGCCACATCCCACCCGCCCCCCAAAATCACCTCCACCCCCCCCCCCAACCTAAGCAACCTACGGCCGACAGAATATCGACGGCGGCTATACAACATTTACCGCCTCCCCCCCCTCACCAACAGATATCAAATATGCTAACTCAAAGTCAGATTCTTCCACCGATCCAGAATCCCTATCCTCCTCAGTATTACAACATATCTCCCACCCCAAGCCATGACACCTTAATCGACCAGCTCCTCCAGCTAATAGTACACATTATAACAGAAGCACTCAACTCGCCTGGCCAAACACTCTCAACTGGGGCCATCCGCCAATTAATAGCAAATCTCTTCTCAGTAAATGGAGGTATTTAAAATTCTTCAGTGGAACATCCGATCTGTTTCGGCAAGTAAAGAAACCCTACAAAAAGAACTAGCCACCCAGCAAATATCTATAGCCGTACTTAGTGAAACCTGGCTCAGCAAACCGGCATACTTTCGGGGCTATTCGGTCATACAAAAAGATCTAACAGACGGGTATGGTGGAGTGGGCCCTCCTAATCAAAACCACCCTAGACTTCAGAGCGCTAGACCTAGACCTAACCAACGTCCCGTACCTAGAGGCTGTAGCAGTACAGGTGGCGCTCCCAGAGTATAAACTCACAATAATATCACTATACCGACCACCAAGAAGCAAAATAGCGCCACATGAATGGCATAATCTTTTCAAACAGCTTGAACCTCCATACATGCTCTGTGGAGACTTCGCCCACAGTACCACCATGTGGGGATGCGAATACGAAGAACAATCGGGAAAAGAAATTAAAGAACTACTAGACAAATACAACTTAATCCCCCTAAATGACGGCACCCCAACTCAAATTTTAACACCAGGCCTTCAACCATCAGTGGTGGACTTGACGTTGGTATCACCCCACATATCCACAGACTTTCAATGGAGCACCATCCCATATATTCTCGGATTAGACCATCTCGCCATCACCATCTCACATCTTATTGCAAGTGGACCAAAACTAATCTACCCAACCAGCAAATGGAACATTAGCAAAGCCAACTGGTGCCGTTTATGCCCAAATCATATACGCTCAACTCTACATATGCACACAAAACGCTTCATCAATTGAAAATTATGGACTCCTTCATTTCCTTAATTAACTACGACGCAACTATAACTATCCCGGAACGTCGCACATATACTAGGAAGGCTTCAATCGCCTGCCCGTGGTGGACCCCGGAATGTTCAAAAATGATAGCTAAAAGAAAATTAGCAGTTAAAATGTACAAACAACAACCCACCTGGGAGACCTACAACGAATATAAAAGAGTAAACGCTTAGGTCAAACGCTTCCTCAAACAACAGAAACTAAACAGCTGGAAAACCTATTGCAACAGAATCTCGAAGGACACGCCACCGAAAGAAATATGGACAATGATACGAAGAATGAAGAAGAAACCATCTCCCACTGCAACAATTACATGCAAAGCCGAAGAAATCGCCGCGATATTAGCGCCGCCAATCGTCTCCCTCCCTCCCTTCGAGACAATCATCAATTCAGAAGAACAAGTCAACACATACAAAGGATTCTAAAGACCCTTCTCTCTAGCGGAACTAGATAAAGCACTCACTGCATTCCAGCGACTCCGCTCCCGGATACGATCATATACATTACACTATGATTCGACAACTCCCACCAAAAGCAAAAATACATTTGATACAACTGATCCAAAAACTATGGTCATCAAATAAACTACCGGAAACATGGTCAACACAAATAACAGTTCCAATTTTAAAACCTGGAAAAGACCCAAAACGTCCAACATCATACCGTCCAATCACCCTGTTATCATGCGTCTTCAAAACCGCCGAACGACTTTGGAAAACCCGTATAGAATAGTGGTTAGAACATTCCAATCAACTCCCCACATCTCAATTCGGATTCCAAAAAGGACGCAGCACCATAGACAACCTAACCATTCTTACCTCAGACATTGAACGAACATTCAAGAACCAAGGATTTTTAATGGGTTTATTCCTAGACATCTCAAGTGCGTATGATAAACGTCCAGCTTTCTCTCCTCGTGAGAAAACTTTCAAGCAAAAGGGCATCCCGACTTTCGTTCTTAACGGTATTTAGTTAGCTTTCTACCAACGCACAATATACCTCCGAGAAAACAACAACACGCTAGTAGGCCTATATCTCGTTAACCGAGGTATCCCTCAAGGCTCAATACTTAGCCCCCTACTATACATCATATACACCTGCGATCTGGAGAACATCTTAGGACCCCACATCAAGACCTTACAATTCGCTGATGACTTATGCATCTATATATACGCCACATGGTTCGAGTTGATTCGCAGATGGATCTCGGAAGCCGTGGAAAAACTCACAACATGGTTACACCAACATGGCCTACATCTAGCCCCTCAAAAATCAACGGCAGTACTGTTCACTCGTAGGAAAAATCCTCTCCTGCAAGAACAAATTCAACTGGGACAATGCACCTTCCCCGTCCGCGCAACAGTCAAATTTCTCGGATTAACATTAGACAGCAGGCTCTCCTGGAAACCCCAGGTAGAACACATAACAACTAGAACCAGCGGTGCACTCAACATACTGCGCTCAGTCGCACATACATGGTGGGGAGCAGACCCGGCCACTGTCTACAGCTCTACAGATCACTAATAAGACCTCATCTCGAATATGGCAGCATCGTCTACGGCAACGCCTCTCAGCAAACTCTACGTAAGCTAGACCAGATACAATTCCGAGCACTCCGCATCTGCGTCGGAGCAATGAGAACAACCCCTACAAACGCCCTATTGATCGAGACTGCTGAATTTCCTCTAGATCTTCAACGCCAGCTCCGGGCAGACAAATATCTTCTCCAACGTTACTCTTATTCCCACCACATCTTACGATCGAAACTTCAAACCTTAAGTAATATAATGGGGCCGTTTGAAGGGAAAAGACCCCCACGATGCCCGCTTCTAGTTTACAGCCATTACAAACTCAGATTCATAGAACCTCTCATAACGAAAGAATCAGCCTACCTATATTCACGAAACCGTTCGAATGCTCCATTCCAACTCTCAGCACTTATATACTTCCCTGACCTTAACCATCAAGCAGCGTCGATGCTTCTATCAATGACCTGGCCGGGCTACACACAAATCTACACCGACGGGTCCAAGACCAAACACCAAGTTGGCAGCGCGTACTACTGCCCCAGTACCAACCAAGAAGCCTGCTTCGCTCTTCCCTGTGAAGCCTCAATTTATACCGCCGAAATCATCGCCATTAAAGAAGCCTTAAAATACGGAATGGAACAAAAGTTTAAAAAAATATTAATCCTCTCCGACTCCAGAAGCACCCTACAAAGATTACAAAACCCAGTGGAACCTTAATAGTAACAAATATATAATGGACTTAATTGAAATGACATTGTCTAACAAACCCCAGAATAAAGTATATGTGGATCAAAGGACACGCAGGACTACTGTATAACGAACGAGCGGACGCCTTAGCCAAACAGGGAGCCAAGGAGGGGATGATGCTGGCACTTCCGCTTCCTTACACGGACTTCCTCCCCCGCGTCAAGCAAAAAGCCTACGAAGATCTACAAGACTACTGGAAAACATCGTCACTGCACAAGGGCTCTCACTACGCCACAATCCAACCAACAGTCATGAAGAACACGTGGTTCCAGAACATTAAAACCAAAAGGCATCTCACAACATCATTAATGCGAATGAGGTTAGTCCACGGAGCCTTCCCCAGCCACCTACACAGGATAAAAATATTGGACTCTCCACGATGCGAAGCAGATGGGGAGGAAGTCTCAGACATGAACCATATTTTCTTCAAATGCAGCAAACATAATCTCCGACACGCCACTCTAATCCGCAAATTAGCAGCGATGCAAGTACCCCTCCCTACATCGATACAATGCCTACTATCTACAAATCAAATTAAGATATACCAGACACTGGCAAGATTCTTACAAGACGCACAAATAACGATATAGTCAACACGACTCAACAGAGCGCATAGACAACCTACAGTCTCACAGAAGTCAAAACCAACTGCCGGAGAAGACAAAAGGGAGTAGAAACAAGAAATATACAATAAGCATCACTCTACTAGAGACCTTCAAACGGATACACAATCACATGAAGATCAACTCTCAACGAAGAAAACCACCGGTGAAATCAAGTTTGTAAAGCAAGGCAAAGGTGACAATATTGTAAATTGATAACTCATAAAAAAGGTAAACATACTATATAATAGAATTAATATATGGCAAATCAATGTACAAGATCAAATGTATAATATAGGTTGGTGAAATGGTGGATTGACCAGAAACCAAAAAAAAAAAACTCTTAGTAACTCATCAGCTACTGCGCCTACTGAAGCCGAGGATCACTCTGTAAAATTCAAAAGTAGTTATAATAAATACAATAAATCAAGAATTATATTAACCTATTTATTTCACAATTTTGATATATAATATATTGGCGCTAGACCTATTTACAGTTTTAAATTGTGATGGAGTAGTTTTTAAGCTATAAAATCTGCATTTTCATATTTGTGATATAATTACATCTGAACATTTTATTTACGCCTGAGGCTGAAAGTTAGGAGTAACAAATACGCCTGGATTTATGAACGAATTTCTAGCGCTGGTTGCAACAGTCTGGTGGACAACTGAGAGTAATTTTCTGTAGTAATTTTCATCGTATCAGTCACCGATGGTGAGATACATTAAATTGTTTTCAGGTAGAGCTGGTGTTCAGATGCAGCCTGCAAAATGGGAGTTTTTCCTTTGCGTTTATATGAAGGTGAAAGGAGTGACGCTGTGCTAGACAGGTGACATCGAGCCACTGGAAATATTCAC
>CM061920.1:358683867-358840339 GCA_031002005.1 Vandiemenella viatica
AGGCGTAATAGTGTCTGCACCTATGGATACTTGTTGATGTGTGGGGGTCTTCTATGAAAATGTGGGTTATGATGTCTGTTTGATGATCAAGTTAGCTAAGGGCATTATGTCACTTTTATCGTGGTTAGTTGGATGAAGCATGCAATTACAATCAAATGTCACACTTGGTCCCGAATCCGAAGGTTGGCGTTAGATGGAACATTTAAACCGAATGGAGAACTCTCCTGGGTCCTGATTTATTGAAAAATAATTTCCTGGAAAAAGGGAGAATTTTCCTGGAAAACTGTAGTAGAACCACCTTAAATGAACATTTTGATACCTGGCTACTGATTAGCAGAAGACTTTGCGAATTTGAATTTTTGGTTTACTTTAACGCACGAACAGAAGGTAACCCTGTCTGTAACTGATCAGGGGTTGGATTGGGGAATCATTGGAAAACAGAAGGTGGTTTGAGGAAGTGCTTGGGGTATGTTGGTGATGAGGCTAGGGGTGGGATCTTGGTGAAAGAATTAGGAATAGAATATCAGTAGAAGCTGGCACTGGATTTCTTCTATAAGGGAGTATCTCCACCTTGGTCACAGGCGATGGTCTCAGGCATGTTCAGTGCTTAGCACTGCCTTAGCGTGACTCGATTTTTATCACATAGGACTGGCGTACTTCGATTCGACAGGGGTGAAATTAGTAAGATTAACAGACGTATTTCGTCCCCCTGATTTATTGAAAAATAATTTCCTGGAAAAGGGGAGAATTTCCCTGAAAACTGCAGTAGAACCACCTTAAATGAACATTTTGGTACCTGGCTACTGATTAGCAGAAGACTTTGCGAAAGCACTGCCTTAGCGTGACTCGATTTTTATCACATAGGACTGGCGTACTTCGATTCGACAGGGGTGAAATTAGTAAGATTAACAGACGTATTTCGTTCCTGGAACATACGTGCTGTGCTGTAAAATACAGTTAAAGGTGTCAAGGAATAAACTCACTGTAACTTCACTTTATCAGGTGTCATTGGAGATGTGTGAAATATTCTTTAATTCTTGGCCACTAAGTTTGGGGGGAATAACATATATGAAATATTGCTGTACTGTATAGCAATGTGACTGATTAATAGTATGTGCTTTGCTCTGTAATAACAAGGAGACATGGGAACAGAAATGTTTTGTAGGTAATATACGCTAATGTGGACTTCTTTGTTTTTAGTAAAAAATAGTAATGGTTCACGCTTAATCAAACGCAAGTATATTTCACGACACAAAACCGAAGAAAATATTTTACTGTGCTGAAATATTTGCACCTTGCTGTGTACAGAGTTTCGCAACCTGGGCAAACGGAACGCCGAGAATAACTCCATAGTTTCGAAATACTTGTCACATTGATATACCGATAATAGCAGACAGACAGCAGGCAGGAATACCTGAAATATTTCTCGTAAAAGCTTGGTGAAATGATGTGTGCCACGCCATCTTTCGGAAACCAGGATACTTTGCACCTCGGCAGTCAAATTTTTTTTTTTTAATGTATCTCTAACAATGTGGTCTTTAGAGACGGGAATGGGAATGAATTCGGTCATGGCCTTTTGAAGGTAGCATCCCGGCATTCACCTGGGGGAAACCATGGAAAACCCAAATCTGGATGCCCGGAAGGAGGGATTCCCCGAATGCGAGGCAAGAAACGCTAAATAATTTCATGAAATCAGGTACACATAGAATTCTTCCTCGGTTTTATATCTGGAGTTTATGACGTTTTTTTTTTTCATATCGAACGTTAAAAGGAAAAATTTATCACCCACTTCTTTAGCTAGCTTGACAGTATACATCTGAGAGGAAGTGGATTCGTGACCATCATACTCGATTTCCCGATTAATGGATGAACTAATCATCCATTGTCTACTTAAACCAATGGGTCCATATTTTTTTTTTTTTAACGTCTCTCTAACAACGTGGTCTTTAGAGACGGGAAAGGATGGGGGGCAAGGAATGGGAAGGAATTCGGCCATGGCCTTTTGAAGGAAGCATCCCGGCATTCACCTGGAGTGATTTTGGGAAACCATGGATGCCTGGATGGGGATTCGAACCTCCGTCCTCCCGAATGCAAGGCCAGAACGCTAAATAATTTCATGAAAACAGGTACACATAGAATTCTTCCTCGGTTTTATATCTGGAGTTTATGACGGTTTTTTTCCCATATCGAACGTTAAAAAGAAACATTTATGCTTTTCGACTTATTTTTTTAGGCGTGGAAATTACGTAACTTTACGGCTTTTTCACAAAACACTTAAACACCGCGGCCAGACTCGAACCGGCGACCTTCGGCACTCTAGCCCCAACACTGCCGAGGTCGTTTTAATGTGGACTTTTTTTTTGTTTTTAGTAAAATTGCAATGGTTCACGCTTAAGTATTTTTCACGACACAAAATATTTTACTGTGTGTCGATAGTAGCCAAGATGTTCAGTGCTTGCTTAACAGGACGCTAGGAATACATATTTCGTCACACTTAGTGGATAAGCAAACAGCCGAGTGGGAATTGTACACATTTCGCAAAGCGCGCTGGAAATCCTGCCACCGAACGCCATCTAGCCGCCACCAAATGAACTAACGCAAAGAAATTAAGCCCTTGGGAGATGCTGCTCCCTAGCGACAGGTTGAGGAACTAACGGCGGCCATCTTGGTCGCCCAAACTGGGGGGCGGCCATCTTGGTCGCCCAAACTGGGGGCGGCCATCTTGTGACGTCATGGGTTTTCCCGGTTTATTCCTTGCTTCCCCCTTATCTTCCTACTTGCGTCCTTTGTGTTCGTACCCTTACACTACAATTTGCTCATACATAGCGGACAGAGTAGCCAAAAATTCACAGAATGGCGATTGCGGGATTGAGTCAGTTAATGATTTGTCAAACTGGTTGACATCTAATCATATTCAACTGCTCCCTCATGCGGATTTGTAGTCCAAAACTCTTGCATATGTCACGATTATAGTGTGGAAAATCCTTCCAGGAATAAAATACCCAACGTGGGATTTTAACTTCTCCTGAGTGGAGTGTTCTTGCCCCTTGACACTTTAATATCAACACCAATGATTAACCTCTGGACAACGATTACAAGTCTTTAAATTACCTCAATGATCGTGTTCTAGCTGCTGATCATAAAAATTTTGGAGTCGTCGATGATATAATTAAGTAGACAGCACTTATATCTCGCGGAAAATACTATAAGCAAAGTTTGTTTAAGCCATACCAGAGAAAAACTGAAGTCTGCGCGTTTCACCTGCGTAATAAAAGCGCTAAGCGAAATCAAAACGTGACGTGAAATCGAACTATCTTGCAATACAGGGATAATACAAAATAATTCTTCGAAACTATTTGAAAGTGGCCTCACTTTTAAAACCATTGCCGCAACGTCAAGATGATGGTATCCACACACAATATCATCTTATGCAAGTTGACTGTAACAATCTGGGAAGCTACGCCAAGCGTCATTCGCACACCTGCTTTAGTATTATGCTACTGCAGCTTAGTATTCTTTTCCTGTGGTGAAAACATTATGTCACGCTACGACAGTCGATATAGCTCGATATAGGACGCCCGACACTCTCTATATTTTTATGCACCAACAACATTAAGACAGAAGTAATAATGTTAGCAAGTGCAATGAGACTATTACATCATTGGAATATCGGGGTGGGCAATCAAATACCTCATGTTGTTGTGTTAAGATCCAAACAATCGTACATTTGTTACCATGAGGGATTGCAATTAGGGACTGCAATCCAGCAAAGCGGGATCCCGCAGTCCCTCGGGATCCCGCAACATTAGACAGTCTGGCGGATCCCGAACAAAATTAAGCGGATCCGCAATCAGCAAAAAGGGGCGAGAAACGTGTGTCAGTCTACGTGACTCGCTGCCCCACTCGGTCTCCATTGGATGTGCTGCTCTGTTTACCTGTACCCTTGCAGTTGGCATTTGACTCGTGTGAACAAACACTTGTTTTTGTCAACCTTCGTCATTCGTAAGTAAATAGATGAACCTTTACGTATTCATTAAACCTTACGTTTGTGTTGAGTACACATTTCTATAATTTGAGTTATGTTGCGTAATTAGATAGATTTTCTGACAATATAATAAGTATTTTTTTATGTGTTGCACACGTTATTTGAACTACACAGTTAAGCTTTTTATTCACAGTTTCATTATTTCCATTTTCCGTATTTGCAAACAAAGTAATTGTGACAACTTCCTAAATTTGTAATTTTAACAATCACCTACTTATTTACTTAGCAGCTATCAAAAGGCAGTTGTATATCCTTTCACTTATTGTTGTTTTAGCCGTCACCTGAATGCGTTTGAAACATATATTCTTCTTCACGTGTGAAATTTCGTGGTTTTACAACACAATCCGGCAATACACCCGTGAAGACATCATTGCAATTATATGCCGAGAAAGTCTCCTTTCTTACATAAAGAAAATAATTTCCAATCTAAAAAAGTCGTTACGCCACTTAAAGTAAAACTGAAATACCTGACAGTTTGTCTTGGTGAGTAGTTCCTGTTAATAACAATGAATCAACTATAATATAAATGAAGAAATCAGGAGACAGATTAATGAATACCACAAAACAACTTTTGTAAAAAATAGACCAAGCTTCGTACTTGTGCAGTGACAGAAAAATATGAGATCTGGTTCTGAGCCAAGTCTAAAATTAAGAGTATATTCACTTCAATTTATGAAATATAATGCTTTCTCTCGGTGTTATAGATCGTTTATTTAAATTAATAACAAAAACTCTGGAGACTTCGCAACTATGCATACCATTTATTCGAATTGATACGACTTATTGTAAGACACATAATATGACCGAAGACTGAATATTTGGCATTTTTATTATTTATTTAAAAATTGCTTTAGATTTCAAAATGTCAATCTCTAAATATAATTAAGACAGGCTAAAATATTTAAATGTCATTTTGCGGATTAAAATATTGTTAACTGTTAAATTTTATCATTTAATATATATATTTATTTATTAATTAAATTAACAGACGGTTATTATTTAATTTGTTAACACATTAAACAATGAGCGGTTAGCGTTCTGGCCTCGCATTCGGGAGAACGCAAGGTTCGAATCCCCAACCGGGCATCCAGATTTGGGTTCTCCATGGTTGCCCCAAATCACTCCAGGCGAATGCCGGAATGCTTCCTTCAAAACGGTCATGGCCGAATTTCTTCCAGTTCCTTCGCCCCGGCCCCATCCCGCCTCTAATGACCTTAGCCGTCGAAGAGGCGTAAAGCACTAAGTAAAAAAAACATAAATATCTATGCTTAAACATATGCGTTGAAAATTTATTATCGCCATTCCTGCGGGATTCCGCGGGAATGGCGCAAATCCCGCAAAAATCCCTCGGGATTGAAAACACTGCGGGATTGCTGATCTTAATTATCGTGTCTAAAACTTGGGAATCAACATATCCTAATGAGACCTCCGTTGAGCTAGTGAGGAAGTCATCGCACTGATGAAAAAAATATTTTGCATTGAAGCTGCCACTGGCACAAAAAGAAGATACTAAGACACAGATATTGTGATGAATTTTATGATACTTTGCAGCACAGACCCAAGTGGGGGGAACGGGATATTCTATTTGAAAATTACCACTTCATTTATGGCATGAAGATCGTGAAATGGAGAGCTGCAAGTGCTATCAGATTGGTTGATTAGTATAATATTGTCTAAAGATAGCGACAAAATGCCTAGAACGCTAGACGTGTGCAGTTCATGATCGTTCATCTCGACTCAGGATTTGCACAACCTGCCGGAAGAATCGTGCCGCCCGGGAGTGTCTCAGCGTTGTAAATGTCGTCGTTGCGATGATGTGCTGCTGCTCTGCGATTGTCGATCTCAGCATATATGCAGCTGCTTGTCAGTCGTTGGAACAGTTCTTCTGCAGTAGCTGCGGTAGCAGGTAAGCTCAGTTGTTTCTTTGTAAGAGGTGGCAACTTCTTACCTGTTCTCGAGTGTCGCACCTAGAGAATCGTCAATTATATACAACGTGTCGATGCCAGTTAATGTTTTAACCAGTTAATAGCTTGGGATGAGTCTGATGGGTTTCAGCTTCTCGCTTTGCCCCAAACTGGGTTAAAACACCTCCGTGCTAGGGATATTGATAGTTTTCTCAGTTTGCATTACCGTTTTACTAAAGCCAAGTATAATTCCATTTGATACAATGATTCAGGCTTCTGGCTGTAGAAATCATGATATATATATTGTGCATAATCCATTCCCACAGTAGTTTCGTTGCCTCGGTGGTATCTGAAACTTGCCGTGGTGAGGAGGGTTGCAATAGCCATTGATTTCCAGTGCTGTGATGACTGTTTTATTTCGTTCCAAAGTAAACTGAGTTGGTAGAAGCAGATTTTACTGACCAGTCAATAAACTCATGGTTTTTGATCTCCCATCTCTCCCACTTCCAATATATCCTTGCTATAGTCGTTTCTTAGAACGAAAAGCCCACATAGAGATGAAATACCAGATACATTACGTCATATTCCAACGTACGACCAATTTTGTCGAAGTATAGTGGTTCTTTGGGTGGAACCGCGTCGATATATTAAAACCTAAGGTTCCTCCCAACGTGCTGTGGCTTTCATCAGAGGACTGTCTTCTTTGGTAGATTTGGTTAGATGTCCATTTACTAATATGTAGGTTCAGATCTGTATTCATTTACTATTGACATATTTTTCACGGAAACACGAAATTGCTATGCATTTTTTACTAATTTATTTTCATTTAAATACTTTATTTTGTAAAATAATATTTGAGAGTTCTGGTGGCTCAGTGGCTAAGGCGCTTGCTTTCAAAACTTTCGCTGCTCCTGCCCCGGGCATGAATCCCGGCAGGCGCAGGAATTTGAGAGTTGTGTTTAATCATATGAGCTATACCAGGACGCTCCGTGGTTCGGATTCCACGTTAAACTGTAGGTCCCAAGCCCAAATGAGAAAGAAGGGTTAGAAGACGGGCCAACCCCCCACTTCTGTAAAAAGAACAGGGTTAAAGAAAAATACAAAGGGAATAGCCGGACGGCCTATACCCTGGGTATTCTGCGATAGACCTCAAAAGGTCCATGAAAAAGCAATAAATGATGATGATGAAAATAATATTTGAAACGATACGCATAACATACAACTAACTGTATTGTTGTTAAATATCCATTTATTTCCGGTTTTTGTTAGTAAAAACCTTATTTGATACGTTTCAAACATAGGTTCGGTTTTTTATTTTTTATAAATCATTATTTTAATTGCTATATCCTGTAAAATAATATTTGTATCAAAGAACACAGCATCCAGTAAACCAAGGTTTTTTTTTTTTTTTTTTTTTAAATGCCGTTCTTTGAAATAGTATGAATTGGAAATTCGGACGTGTGGGATGATTACCCCACATACATTCCGAAGGTTGAAATATATTTCCTATAATGTCTGATTATATTATTGTAAGTTTGATGGACCACTTGGCAGACTTCGGTCGAATGAAACAGTGAAAATCATACGCTACTGTGGACATAACAACGTAAGTTGTTTCATCTATGTCTTCTGTATCATTTATACAGGGTGTTACAAAAAGGTACGGCCAAACTTTCAGAAAAAATTCCTCACACACAAACAAAGAAAATATGTTATGTGGACATGTGTCCGGAAACGCTTACTTTCCATGTTAGAGCTCATTTTAGTTTCGTTAGTATGTACCCCATGTTCTTCCACCTACGCTCAATGGAGTACGTTATCATGATTTCATACGGGATACTCTACCTGTGCTGCTAGAAGATGTGCCTTTACAAGTACGCCACAACATGTGGTTCACGCACGATGGAGCTCCTGCACATTTCAGTCGACGTGTTTGTACGCTTCTCAACAACAGATTCAGTGGCCGATTGATTGGTAGAGGCGGACCAATTCCATGGCCCCCACGCTCTCCTGACCTCAACCCTCTTGACTTCCATTTATGGGGGCATTTGAAAGCCCTTATCTACGCAACCCCGGTACCAAATGTAGAGACTCTTCGTGCTTGTATTGTGAACGGCTGTGATACAATACGCCATTCTCCAGGACTGCATCAGCGCATCAGGGATTCCATGCGACGGAGGGTGGATGCATGTATCCTCGCTAACGGAGGACATTTTGAACATTTCCTGTAACAAAGTGTTTGAAGTCACGCTGGTACGTTCTGTTGCTGTGTGTTTCCATTCCATGTTTAATGTGATTTGACGAGAAGTAATAAAATGAGCTCTAACATGGAAAGTAAGCGTTTCCGGACACATGTCCACATAACATATTTTCTTTGTTTGTGTGTGAGGAATGTTTCCTGAAAGTTTGGCCGTACCTTTTTGTAACACCCTGTATACTGTTTATGGCGGATGTTTAAATCTAATTAAACCGTTAAAAATATAGATACCATAATTTAATCCACTGTATTTTGGTTTCTAATTCCTTTTGGAAACTTACTAGTCACAAGTGTTTATGTATTTACAGATTCTGAGTGACTTCCTTTGGGAGAATATACATCGTAAGAGGTGTTTCCTGCTGGAGTATCGTAATGGCTCAGTTGAAGATGATTATCATTTTCCATGTAAGCCAAAACGTATCAGATATTTATAGAAATACCTAGCAAGTGCAGTAATTTTGTTATATAGATGGTTATGGTGAATATTTTAATGGTTTATGTAGAGAAAAACTAATTACATTAATAGAAGCACTGTTTTCAATCTTATCACTATACACAGTTTTGTGAACAATGTAATTTCAATTCTTATCTTTAACAGAATGTAATTCGGAAATATCTCCTGAAAACATTCTGCTATATTCTATTGCTTCAGATGTGTCGATTGATTACATATGTCTTGCACTATGTTAAAAGCTCTATATCTCAACAGTTTTGCCAATTATGTCAGGGTCATTACTGGCCAATCTCTTCGCAACTGTTTCAAAACTACGTCACTCTAATATTTTTCCGTGCACTGCTTTTCACATGTTTTGTTACGTAGCTCTTATGTATCGTTTGTGCCTTTGTTTTCCTAGCAGCGGTCAATCTACAAGCCACGCTTTCTAAGTTGCTTCTTCAGCGGCCCCCTCACCATCTCACAGCGTCCTTCTTATTGTCTTCGCTATAGTCTTAATTTTCTAAAAAGTCCTTGACCATATCCGTGGT
The DNA here is from genome assembly GCA_031002005.1 of Vandiemenella viatica. Lineage (NCBI taxonomy): Eukaryota > Metazoa > Arthropoda > Insecta > Orthoptera > Morabidae > Vandiemenella > Vandiemenella viatica. The sequence continues at coordinate 358,693,058 of CM061920.1, forward strand.
AAGATATGCCCAGAACTTGAGAGGCTAATAGTTTACACTCAGGTATATCAATTTATTGTAACCGTTGCTCTTTAACCTGAAAAGGAAAAGGTTCCATTTGAAACTAATAGGTAGAATACCAGCTGGACATCAGACCTTACGATCGCTAAATATTAAGCGTCTTGTAAACTTGCAGCATATTATGCATATTATAGGGATATTGTTTTTGGCGTCTTGCTCTACTTACAACCATGAATCAATAAGACATTATTAGGATAAGCGTTCCTACAATCCTGACAACCGTCCTTCATTCAATGAACTTGCAGAAATATGGATATTATGTATAAGCCATCAGTTATCTGATTGTACTTTAAAGAAATAACAAAAATGGCTATGTCTAGTTACCAAAAATACTACAAACATTATATTCTATGGTTACAATTGCAGAAATGTATTTACACATTAATTTCAATCGCTATTAAAATGACCTATAATACGATTTAATTTTTGACTAGTATTAGTCAGTCAAAGAAAAGCTTGATTGCAGCTAGAGAGTAATGTGATACCAGCGCCTTTGACAGTTGATGTGCAATGTTCTAACCTTGGAATCTGTTAATTTCCAGCTGTTGGTATGCACAGTGTTGGTTTCGTCGTCTGTGTGCTCAGGATATGGAATGAGTTCTTACAACATGCCGCCACCAGAGTTTCAAGGGAGCCGACCGAATTTTTACCAACAGCCAGTGTTCGAGCCGGCTCAATGTCGGCGGAGGCATCCAACCCAAAATCTCGCCACCTTACTGCTTAGCGCACACCGCCACTAAGTATAACTTGCAAATATGTAACATTCAAATGTAACAAATATGAAATAAAGATTATTGAAGTGCTAAAGATTGCGTTCTGACTGATTTTAAAAAAAATAATTTCACTTTTTAACTGCATATTGTCTGAATTCTTGGTATTCTACTTTAAACATGATGGAAAGAGTATTTCTGATGTTGTAGCAACGGTGTTTTTCAAAGGCGTTTAGATTATAAAATCAATAAGTTGCTGTCTTCCAGTTTGTAACTGCAGTATATTTGTTTACCCTAAAATGAATTTTCAATTCAAAGATTTGCAGAAATTTTTCTCATGTGTTTCCAAACAAGCGAAGTGGGCTATTTTAATATTATGTTTATCGTACCACATTCTTCTATTAGAGGACTACGGTATTTACTTATTTCTTATTTTTTGTCGTGAGTGGTGGTAAAAGCTGCCAGTTTTAGACTAAGAAACAAAAATTTTTTCTCAAATATCACCGAAAGGCATGTGCAAAAATTGTTAACTACTAATACAGAGTCTAAGGCAAAAGTATAGGTAGCAAATATTTTAAGTTTACTATAATTCAGTAATGATTTTGGAGATACAACTGTGAGACAGCAGATAAATACGCAGTCTATGGCTCTCTGTAATGACAATAGTCAATATCCTATTTGGTAATGATAAAAGGTTTGACGGATGAACAGACAAGAAGCTGTGTTGTAGCATTAGGACGCGTCCATTAATGGCGAGAGATGTTCTTCCGGAATTCCAGACGCACACCAACCCCCTCTGGTGATATTTGTAAGATGTGGCCCGACACCTCCCCCCCTTCCCCCCCACCACCACTTAAAGTGACGTGAGATCCCCCTCCCCTGCTAACTCTCATGCTTCCGAGGGCGATTAAAGTCCCTCTAAACTTGTACCCTCAACCCTCAGTCCCTAATGTTCACATCTGCGCCCTTTGTTTTAGCTTTTATTTTTAACTCTACTGCCCTTTACGAATTTCCAACCTTCACCTGAGATTTCCGTCGACACCCACCTCCCCCGTGGTGAATTTCACAGGACGTCCCCCTCCCCTAATTCACCTCAAGTAATTAATGGACGCCACATATAGAAGTTTTCGAGTAAATATCTATTACCATACTTTTACAACGCAGTTTCGGTGTTGGAATGGTATATCAGTCATGTGATAACCAGCTGCCGATATACACATCGAAACTGCATATTCCGGACACAGTCTTGACAACGTGAATCTACGAATGTTGAATTCAGGAATAATTTCGATATGAAATGCCTCATGCGTCTAGTGCCAACTGATTTTCTTTGTTCGATGTCGGTTAATTCATGTCACTCTGCCAAAATAATGTTCAGAAAACCTTTCACACTGCTCACGGGAGTAGAAGCTCAGCTACTGCACGGCTCATGTAAACGTTACTTCCGCAGTTCTTCTGCCGTCTGAACATCTGCATCATCCTGTCCCATAACACTTAACACTTCAGCGAATTATTGTAATCAGTTGGTATATTCTCATCAAACTGTTTATTTACAGTACTTACAGTAATTTATTAAGCACTTCAAAATAAATTTTAAGCCAATTAGTTGATGTGTGTGGGGCATATGGGTGGTGTTAAAACATTCATTAGTCTAGCACAGATACTTTACAATTCCCTAAGAAACATAACTGAATATTAACAATCTGCAGTATTAGACTGATCTCCCAATTTAGTTACGCTAATTTTTTTTTTTTTTTTTTTTTTTTTTTTTTTTTTTTTTTTTTTTTTTTTTTTTTTTTTGAGACGACACGGGTAGCGGAAACCAGGATTGTGAGGCTACAGTATTCTTGATATTTTAACACACCTACTACCATCATGATTCATAAGCGATACTACAATATGAAGTATTGGCAACATCAGTCCATTGAATGACAGAATTTCTGGTATCAACATTTCGATCATGTCTCGACTAACAGTGGTTCTCAGTTGATACAGATTTCGATTGTGTTTTCTCCGTTTCCTTCAAATGTAATTTACTTTAGATATGTAGTACAATATGTCCCAAATAAATAAAGAAAAAAATTCGCATTTGAAGACTTCCTATATGATGTAGCTAAAATAAGACTTCGCCAATATCGAAATCAAGAAATAAATTCGAAGCAGACTATCAAATATTTTAAAGTGAAGTACGTATTAAAGATTTAGAAAACGGAAAAATGTGAAGAATCTGAATTTTTAAATCATATGACATGACAGACTTTAAATGCAGTAAGTGGTACAGAATACATTAGTATTTAGTTAATTCAGTGATTCTTTTATTAATGGTACTTAGTGATCTATTATACTAGCAAAAATATTATAAAAAATTGCCTTCAACTGAAACTTATTCAATACATATTAAGAACCTTCCGTCGATGAATACTAATTTAATTGTTACTGGTAGCCGCAAACATAACTGAAAACTTCTTCTCAGTCTTACTTCTAAAAACATGTTTTATAGAACTTTAGAATTCATTTATCATTTGCAAATACGCTGTGAGGTACTAAGCATTGCCTCTCATAATAACATCTGTTGAAATCTGAGGGATTTAAAAACTTAGTCTATCACTCGTTGCTAGGCAACAGATGATCCGCACCTTAAGTAGCTAAAAGGCCGTTCAAGCCTCGGGCCGCGGTGGCTGAGGAGTCTCGTACAACGCAGAGTGCCCATGGAAATGGAGGAGGCGGGCACAAGTAGGGCTTCGATACAGTTAGGTGGGGAAACCCAGCTACCGCACTATCTTTTTTGCTACCTTTTTCAGTTTCCTCCAAAGGCGTTTAGCATCCGATAGAAGAACCAGCTCGTTATAATAGGTGGTGAACTAGCAGTCTCGTGGTCCCGTGTTCGATTCCAACCCTAGTAATACACTTTTATTTAATTAGTACACCAATCTTTACGATGGAAGCACATATTTTTTTTTTTCGTCCATACGTTAGAAATAATCTTTTATAAATTTTTTTACTACATTAGTAACAAGAAGTTAGTATTATACACAAAATTAATTGTAATCCTTAATAAGTGGAAATACTTATCGTTTATACGATTTCCAGAGAGAATCTGTGCGACTGTACATTTTTTTGCTTCAAATGGAAGTTTTAATATTCTACCAACATAGCTGTTACTCAATGAACAAGATTTCGTGTTCCAAGAACATTTCTTGATGTCAGTCTGTGCTGGCGAGTGTCGAATTTTTATTTCAGTGCTAGATCAATCTCATACGAATGATGTGCCGATATATATCGAGGTGAACAGTCTTCAGGTTCAATGGATTTTAGTTAAGGGTGAAATTTCAAAAGATGACAATGCCAGCGTATTGGGACAAAGAAACGAAGCGAATTTTCACTGTCGTTGATTATGTGGTTGGGGAGCAGATAGTAGGGAAGTAAATCTCAAAATGTTGAAAAGGAATTCTGGCATTGGTTTTAGAATGAACCATCTAGCGATTTACCTGAGGTGATTTCGGAAAACCAAGGAAAAGCAAAAGGTTGATGACTTGTCGAGTATTTCAACCTGCTTCCTCCCGAACACGCACTGGAAATATTAAAAGTCATAAATCCTATTCGGCGAGACTACCACTAGTTCGGCCAGATAAACTAACGATTCGTCTATATGTCACATAACCATGGTATTCGAAATATTCATTTATCTTGAAAAACTTCCGGAAATTCTACTGTGCTCATTTCTTGAGACAGCTTCTGTCGGGAGTGAATGTGAATAGAGAAAATTTCTTTTGCACTTTGCCGACCATTAATATATCCCTCACTTCAAAGATTGTGACTACAACTAGTCCACTACAATAACTGAGATTTAAAAAAAAATGGGTTTGGGCACTATTAATAAAATACAGAGTTAAAATAATTTTTTTTTAAATTATCTCTGTAAGTCTACGAGTTTGGATGAACGGGAGTCACTCAAAATTCACTGGTCACATTTTGATTAAGTAACGATTAATGTACAGCCTTTGGTCACACGTGTAAAATAAAATATTTTGATTTGACGTGAAAAACCTTAACAGTTTAAGACAAATTATCGGTCAACTTGATTAAGATATTACTTATCGTACTATGATTGCACTTGGTCCTGCGATTAAAATGGGGTATGATTTACTTTAAAGGGAAATTGTTAAACTGAGACTCTTTAAATATAAAACCATTGTAATCTAAAATAGTATGCTTAAAAAAAATGCATGAGTTTGGTACACTTTCCACAAAACACAGTAAAGGAACCAAATGTTATTTTCTTTTTTGTGTTTGTTTATGCGCAGAAACTATGATCTGATGTTGATGACGTGTAGAATAATGTAACAGCTGTGATTCGGGGTTTAAAATGAGAAATGTTAAATTCTGATGTGTTTTCAGAGAACTGAGAATTTTAGATAAAACCGGTCACAGATTTGTATCACAATTCACGCAAAAACTTCTCTTCGTATTTTGATGAGGCTTCCAATAATTCACAGCCCATTGTAACGTAGGTAAAGTAAGGTATGTTTCATTTGAATGTTATGCCGGAAAACTTAAAAACGTTGTTTAAAAGTGTTAACAAATTCGTATAAATTTTTTATGAACGACTTGTTCCAGGATTAAAATATGGTAGTATTCATTTTGATCTCTTATTGTAATATTGAGTAACCAAGACAAAATTTTGAGGAAAATAATATCATTTTTTTATTGAACGCAATACTACATGTAGAATGTTGATTGGTAACAAACAATGTACAGCACATTGTCCCATGAGTAGAATTAGGTATATACTGTTTCCATTTGACGTCGAGAAGATGATAAATTAAGATAAAAGTTAAACAAATTAGTATCCGACTGGAAGTCCAAATGCATATCAAGAATTGAGCGTTCGAGACGCACTGTATTATTAGGACAAATTAAGTTTTAGTTTGTTATGGAGACCATTGCGTTCATTGATCCGTAGAGGATTCTCACTACGATAATTAATGAGACAGGTCTGAATATTAACAATCTACTTAGGTACTCAGTTCACTGCGGTGCCGCACACTGGATAGGGGATAGAACAACAGGTAAGGCCGGCCGCCCTGAATTTTAGGCTGTTTTGCATTATCATCAAGGTGAATTTTGGGACGGTGTGTTATATACACCTCTTGAACTTCACATTTCACAAACGAACAATTCAATTATTGCCAGACCCAGTGAGACTTCGAACAGGAACTCAGTTTCTCGTTCTCTCTCATGATTCACCTGTGATGACCAATGTCCACATGTCCTTGGTGGCCAAATCGGTGGGGACAAAATTGCAATCTAAGTTGCGGGAAACACATTGTTGAGAATAAACTGACACCTCGACAAGCGGGTTTTAGAATTTCCCGCACTCAGACAGATCAAGTTTTGTATCATACACATTTCTTTGAAGAAAGATTTTGGAAGAAGAATGCTACTGGGATAGTGTTTGTACTATGTGTGGTAGCAACTAAGGACTCAGTGGGAATCATGTGGGAGCATGGTTATAAAGTGCAAACCTTGTTCAAACATTTTATTACAAGAATCATGGTCAACGACTAAACTCATACAGAATATCACAAATAATATAATAATACAATATAATACATAAGAAAGCTTCGATCTTGCAGATTATGATCTTAATAAATCCTGTACCAATACAAATATATGTTAATGCGATGAAAAACTTGTTAAGCCATGAGAATATCCCTAATCACAATACCTCCACTTGTATTAAACATCCAAACAGAAATTCTTACATGCTTGGAAACGTAATATAACAGGGTAGGCTCTTACCAATTTACCATCATATAACAAATTTGCAGCTAGTACAAAACACAAGTTTGTACACAGGAGGCAAAATACAGCAATTATTTTAAACAAACAGGAATCAGTTTACCTTAGCGTCCTTTAGTTTAACCTTAAGAATCAAGTCTTACCAAATGTTCTGACACACTATAGTGTGTACACGCCGGCGCATAAGTCGTTACCACCCACACACACTAATAAGGTGGCGCGAACGATTAGCACCACATATCGGGGAATTTTGTCCATTCCGTAACAAAATTATTAAGCACAATTAACAAGAATGCAGTAAGCGCCGCACTTTGTAGTTGGGATCATCAGGTATTCTACCTCAAATACCCGACAGTGGTAGAAAATAGCAATTTATCACCTCGAAGCCACCGCCAGCCCCGCCCACTGCCGTGCTCCCCAATCGGTGGAAAACCGCTCACGAACATAGAGCGCAGCGGAGGAATTCCCTCGATTAATGCGAGCGAGGAACGGTCTCGGTCGGGTCACAAATCCACATCATGCGGTACTTCCAGGCCGCCTGGTCAAATTACAAGTCCTCGCTTATACCAGCAGACCTCTAGCGTCACAGTCAATTAGGGAAAAAATTACGCCCAACGAACCAATCTGCTGCTGCCGACCGACTGACTTCCCGGTTTCGTGTCCCCGAAAATCAACTCCATCAGCCGGTAGAGGGCACCACCAGAGCCACAGCGCGCTCTCACGGGCGAATCTCGCACGCGGGCTCTGCAGGAACCAGAATCAGAAGACAATCGAGGGCGGGGAAAATAAACAATGCGAGCCGAGCACGGCTCAGTTTGTTGACATCAAAGCCCATATGATACTATAATAGACTACCGACGCGAGATTTTAGCTTCAAAAAATAGTTTATATACTCCTCAGTAATAGGTAATTATTTGTCAGCTTTCACAATCTCAAAATATGACCATGTAAAGCAAAAAATGGTCTTCGTGCAGGCAGTGTTCTTGCCCCTTGACACTTTAATAACAACACCTATGATTAACCTGTGAACAACGATTGCAGGTCCTTAAATTACTCTGATGATCTTGCTCTAGCTTTTTATCATGAAAATTTTGGAATCGTCGAAGGTATAATTATGGAGACAGTACTTATATCTTACGGAACTTACTCTAAGAAAAATGGTTTTAAGTCATACCCGAGAAAAATTTAAGTCCGCGCATTTCACCTGCGTAATAAATGCGCTAAGTGAAATAAAACTATTTTGCAATACAGCGATAATACAAAATAATTCTGCACAACACTTGAAAGAGGCCACACTTTTGAAACCTATTGGCGCAATGTCAAGATGAAAATACCCACACGCAATAACATATTATGGAGTTGACTGTAACAATCTCAGGAGCTACGCCAAGCGTCATCCGCACTACTGCCTTAGTATTACACTATTGCACTATTACACTATTAGTATACATGTCCAATGCGGAAAAAAATAAATCACGCTAAGACAGTCGATATAGCTCAACAGAACATACTGACGCTACTCGAAATGTCTAAGTCCGTAGTCTGTGACAATGGTGATGATATTAGCCGGCATCGCTTCTGCAGGTGTACGTCTGGAAGTGGTTACTAATGTTACTACACGGCAAGGTTCAGAATGGAAAAGGACGGCCGATACTCTCCATATTGTTAAGCACCAACAACATATAGACTGAAGTAATGATCGAGCATCTTACGTACCTGAACGCCGCTGAAAAGAACCGAAAGTTGTGAAAGAATATCGGGTCGGGATAACTGAGTAGAACGATAAACCTACTGCACTAGGCCATGACGTATCTGCAAGTTACTGAATAGACTTCGAGTTGGTGGTAGCATGTGCAGTGGGACTGTCACCTCATTGGGATATCGGGGTGGGCAAATATCTCATGTTGTTGTGGTAAGATCCAAACAATCGTACATTTGTTATCATGTCTACAACTCGGGAATCAACATATCCCAATGACACCTTTGTTCAGCTAGTGGCAAAGTCATCGCATTGGTGAAAAAATTATTTTGTATTTGAAGCTGTCATCGTCACAAGAAAAAAAAAATGTGGTACCACAACACAGAGATTGAGATAATTCGTTTGATTATTTGCAGATCTGTGTAATGTCCTGAGAAACCTCTGGGCAAATATGCAGGACAGAAAGCAAGGCAATGTGGTGTGTATTTTTTTGCTAGACCACTGAGGGCTGCGTCGTTGGATGAGAAGTGTCGTGTTGGAACGGGGACGGGAAAGATACCGATTGAAAAATGTGGGGTGTGGACCCACTCAAGAAACTGCCAGTACATGTGACCAAAACGTGATATGATCTCCGTTATATTTTATTTTGTTTATTCCTAGGGCGGCCACCAATCGGCGAGTGGCTGAACGTCTTTGGCTCCTATTGACTGAAGAGGTGGAAGGAATATTGGTGTGGATAAGAGACGCGGTGAGAAGGGATTGTGATCGTCCCCAAACTGGGCGGACGGGCTTGAACTACGCTTAGCAGCGCCCGCACCTCGATCCTCCAACAGCATGCCGTCCTGCGTAATTAGCCACCAATAACGGAAGAGGCACTTGCAATCCCGTTCAGACCAGTAAACACCCTGAGATAATTCTCATGCTGAAATTTAAATCCATCTGAGACTTAATATTCACTGACCAGTATGTTAATAAAGGAAACTTAAATGTTTTAATGAGAACTCTGTTTTTAATCACTCTCCATCCCTAAGTTATTGAATAAATTAGAGCTTTTAGTGAAGAATCTGAGGCCAACATTTTTTTTCTGGTTTCCATAGGCGCTTTCCTTTAAGATAGGAAACTCTGCCGAAAACCTGGCGCCCACCCTGACTAACTTCAGATCACAGAAACCACCCAGTAATGGCTGATAAAACTTATTTTATTAACCTTAGAAAGGAAGACATTAAAACTGGATCTTCTGTTTGAAAATTACCACTTCTTTTAAAGCACAGTGAAAGATCGTAGTTTGGACGAGCTGCAAGTGCTATCAGATTGGTTGATTAGTATAATATTGTCTGAAGATAGCGACAAATTGCATAGAGCGCTAGAAGTGTGCAGGACGTGATCGTTCATCTCGACTCAGGATTTGCACAACCTGCCGGAAGAATCGTGCCACCCGGGAGTGTCTCAGCGTTGTAAATGTCATCGTTGTGATGATGCGCTGCTGCTCTGTGATTGTCGATCTCAGCATATATACAGCTGCTTGTCAGTCGTTGGCACAGTATTTCTGCAGTAGCTGCGGTAACAGGTAAGCTCAGTAGTTTCATTGTAAGAGCTGGCAACTTCTCACCTGTAAAAATAGTTCTCGAGTGTCACACCTAGAGAATCGTCAGTTGTATACAACGTTTCGATGTCAGTTAAAGTCTTAAACAGTTAATAGCCTGGGATGAGTCTTATGGTTTTCAGGTTATTATATTGCCCCAAAATTGCACCGTCGTGCTAAGAATAGGAGTACAGCTGTGTGTGGTGTTCTACGTATGCATTATTATTTTTGTAAAGCCAAATATGACTCTAAGAACTACTCCATTTAACACAATGTTAAGGCTTCTGGCTGCAGAAATCGTGATCTATATATTGTGCAGAATTCATTCCCACAGTAGTTACGTTGTCTCGATGGTATCTGAAGCTTGCCGTGGTGAGCAGGATTGTAATAGCCATTGATTTCCAGTGCTGTGATGTCTGTTTTATTTCCTTCCAAAGTAAACAGTGTAGGTAGAAACAGATTTTACGGACCAGAAAATAAACTCATCGTTTTCGGTCTCCCATCTCTCCCACTTCCAATATACCCTTGCTATAGAAGTTTCTTTGAATGAAAAGCCCACATACAGATGTAATACCATATTCAACGTACGACCAGTTTTGTCGAATTATAGCTGTTCTTTGGGTGGAGCCGCGTCGATTTTTTAAACCTAAGGTTAAAACCTGTGGCTTTCATCAGAGGACTGTCTTCTTTGGTCGATTTGGTTAGGTGTCCATTTCCTAATATGTCGGTTCTGATTCGTATTCATTTACTATTGAAATATTTTTCACGGAAACGCCAAATTGTTATAAATATTTTACTATTTTATTTTCATTTAAATATTTTCATTTTGTGAAATAACATTATAAACGATACGCATAACATACAACTAAACGTATTGTTATTAAATATCTTTTTATTTCCGAGTTTTTGTTAGTAAAAAACTTATTTGATACGTTTTAAAACATAGGAACGGTATATTATTTTATTTAATCATTATTTTAATTGTTATATACCGAAAATTAATATTTGTATCAAAGAACACTAAGAAAACTAAGGTTGTTTTTTTTTTTTTTTTTTTTTTTTTTTTTTTTTTTTTTTAAAATACCGTTATTTGAAATTGTATGAATTGAAAATTTGGACTTGTGGGATTAATTACCCCCCCCCCCCCCATATATTCGGAAGATTAGAATATAATTCCTATAATGTCTGATGATGTTATTGTAAGTTTGATGGACCACTTTGCAGATTTCTGTCGATTGAAACATTGGATATCATACTGCTATTGTGGAGATAACAACGTACAGTTGTTTAGTCAATGTCTTCTGTATCTTTTATGTATTGTTTCTGCCTGATGTTTAAATCTAATTAAACCAGCAAAAATAAAGATACCATCATTTACTCCACTGTATTTTGGTTTCCAATTCCTTTTTGAATCTTACTAGCCACATGTGTTTGTGTGTTTACAGATTCTGAGCGACTTCGTTTGGAGAATATACATCGTAAGAGGTGTTTCCTGCTGGAGTATCTAATGGCTCAGTTGAAGACAATTATCATTTTCCAGGTAAGCCAAAACGTATCAGATATTTATAGAAATACCCAGCAAGTGCAGTAATTTTTTTATGTAGATCGTTTGGTGAATAATGGTTTTTTTTTAAAAAAAAAACTAATTACATTAATAGAAGTACTCTTTTCAATCTTATCAATATGCACAGTTTTGTGAACAATGTAATTTCAATTCTTGTCTTTAACCGAATGTAATTCAGAAATATTTCCTGAAAACATTCTGCTATATTCTAAAGCTCCAGATGGGTCAATTGATTATGTTTTGCACTATGTTAAAAGCTCTATATCTCAACAGTTTTGCCAATTAAGTCAGGGTCATCACTGTCCAATCTCTTCGCAACGGTTTCAAAACTACGTCACTCTAATATTTTTCCGTGCACTGCTTTTCACATTTTTTGTTACGTAGCTCTTATGTATCGTTTGTGCCTTTGTTTTCCTAGCAGCGGACAATCTCCATACCACGCTTTCTAAGTTGCTTCTTCGACGGCCCCCTCTCACAGTGTCCTTCTTACTGTCTTCGCTTTAGTCTTAATCTTCTAAAAACTCCTTGACCATATCTGTGGTAGGATATGCCCAGAACTTCAGAGGTTAATAGATTACACTCAGGTATATCAATTTATTGTAACCATTGCTCTTTAACCTGAAAGGGAAAGGTTCCATTTGAAACTAATACGTAGAATACCAGCAGGACATCGAAACTTACAATCGCTAAATACTAAGCGTCTTTTAAACTTGTGGCATATTATGCATATTATAGGAATTTTTTTTCATATCTCACATTTATATAATTTTCTACAAAACAAAGCAAAGAAATCCTTTGTGATCTCACTTGTCTGTCAAAATATATGCTTTATTTTTGCCGTCTTGCTCTACTTACGACTTTGAATGATTAAAGACATTATTAGGATAAGCCTTCCTGCAATCCTGTCAACCAACCTTCATTTAATGAACTTCCAGATTGTATTTTAAGGAAATAACAAAAACAGATATGTCTAGTTACCAAAAATAGTACAAACTTAGAATTCTAAGGTTACAATTGTAGAAATGTATTTATACACATACAGATAACATATATTTCAATCGCTGAAAATGACCTATAATACGATTTCTATTTTGCTAGTATTAGTTAGTCAAAGGAAAGCTTGATTGCAGCCAGAGAGTAATGTGATACCTGCGCCTTGGCCAGTTGATGTGTAATGTTCTAACCTTGGCATCTGTTAATTTCCAGCTGTTGGTATACACAGTGTTGGTTTCTTCGTCTGTGTACTCCGGATATGGAATGAATTCTTACAACATGCCGCCACCAGTGTTTCAAGGGAGCCGACCGACTTTTTACCAACAGCCATTGTACCAGCCGGGTCAACAGTTCCCACTGAATTGGCCAGTACAGTACCCAATGTCTGCCGAAGAATCCAACCCAACAGCTCTCAAGCACACTGCCTAGAGCACAGCACTACTAACTATGACTTGCAAATATCTATCATCCCAATGTAACAAATATGCAATAAATATTTATGATATGCTAATGAATTGTATTCTGACCCATTTTCTAAAAAAAAAAAAAAAAAAAAAAAATCTTTTTACTGCATATGGTCTGAGTTCTTGGTATTCTACTTGTAATCATGATGGGAAGAGTACTTCTGATGTTGTAGCAACGGTGTTATTCAAAGAAGTTTAGATTATAAGATCAATAAGTTGCAGACTTCCTGTTTACAACTGTAGTGTATTGGTTTACCCGAAAACGAATTTTGTATTCAAAATTTCGCAGAAACTTTTTCTGGAGTATTCCCATACAAGCGAAATGGGATAGGAATATTATGTTTTTTCCTACTATATTCTTTGATTAGAGGAGTACGATATTTACTCATTTCTTATTTCTGTCGTGAGCGGTGGGAAAAGCTGCCAGTTTTATACTAAGAAACATGAAATATGTCTCAAATATCACCGATAATCATGTGCAAAACATGTTAACATCCGATGCAGGTTCTAAGGTTAAAGTATAGCCAGAAAATATTTTACGTTTTCTATAATTGTGTGTTTTAGCATAGTGCCCAAGTTCTAATCGACTATTTGAAGACAACAATTTTATGATTTGATTTATTCTGGCTTAAACTCCTTCTATTAAAGCTCCTCAAGAACTCTTCCTAATTCAGAAAAATCTAATACTGGTTCCGACTAATCTATTTTTCTTTCATCGGAATTCCGGTATCTCTTCCGCAACTTTTTCTAGTCTTGTATGTGACCTTCCTTCAACCTGCTTTTGGTTAACCACGTTACGAATTTTCACTGTCACCAATCATTTTATTCGTCAACAATTTACATAATGACATTCATCATAATGAGTAGATCCCAGATGACGTTACTTGTGATTGTCCTGAAGTTTCATTAAGTTTTAATAAAATAACAAACTACTACTTTTACGATAATTGCAATTTTTTTCTTTTCATTTAGGCTAACGTCAGTACGGTAAGCAGTTTGCTAACAAAACGCTTAATTTTATGAATTAAGACATTGTATTCTGTTGGAAAACACATCATCTTTACTGCAATAAGCATTATGATTCAAAAAGATTAAAAGCGTTTGCTGGATATAACAAGTGATATCTTCAAGTATTTATTGTGAATGAAATGTATGATTGAAATCAGTGTGCAGGTAAGAAGTAGGATTCTATAGTATACAAAGATCGTATTTACATTTTGCATTGAGCTGTTTCTATCAAACAATCAGACACTTGCAGCCAATATTGATTTTCAATACTTAAATTATTTACAAATGTCTTTAAACAATTGTATTCCAGTTATATTACTTTTAGAGTTTTCGTTCTTTTTAAGGAATTTCTCTTGTTGTGTGCGTATTTTATAACTTTTCGTCTAAGCGTATTGTTGTATAATATTTTCATTATAACGCCTTTAAGGGGCAGAGTGGTGGGCAGTACTTGGATTGCAAGTTTAGGAAATAACCTTTTAATTGATTGTTTGGATCATAGTGACTCCCATTCAAAGTTAATTCAAACATGCCATTTCTATTTAAGATATATCAAGGAAAATTTTACTATGCAGTTTTACTGAGTATAACTTTGTGAATATTTTAAGGATCATTTAGTTTATTTTGTTTTGAGCAGTTACCTTCAGGCCGGGAGGGTTGGTCCAATATCGATTAAATACAGGGAGCAACTTCTAAAATCAAATTTTATAATTATCTTTGAATTTATATAATTGTGCAGTTCCACAGGTGCTAAATTGTTTACACAGTATCCTTCAGTCAGTATAGCGTGTAACATGTTTCATCTGTAACTACACCGAGAAAATGCAGCATATATCCAATTAAAGACAGTTAGTTTCAACTAGTCATAATTTCTTCTGCAAAACAAAAATTTTATCTTTCTTTTCTCATTTTCCACAGTCTTCAAACTATTAACAAGGAATATTAAGTTGTGGTGATTAAGACGATGATGAGAATACAGTATATTTCTTCAAATTTTTTAGCTACATCTATCGTTAGCGATATACCATCACCGTCAAAAAAGTTATCAGCGGTTCAAATAATGGTGTGTAAATCGGTGAATAATCTACGTGATAGTGTGAACATTATGTTATGCTTCTTTTCAATTTTAAAATTTGTAAATGTGATGCAATTTTAATAGTGGGCTCCAGATTAGGACTTCATCTCGATTTGTGTTATGTAAATGTAGCGAATCTTGGCTGTATTGATTTAGGTTATCTCCTCGAGTATATTAATAGGTACGTGTAAAGGAAAAGCCAGCTTCCAATTTATGATCAATTTGTATCATTAATTTATTAACAATTGACAAATTCTAAAATCCATATCAGGCTCAAAATAAAAATCCTACAGGACAAAAAATTAATAAAAAAAAAATAAACATTCAAATCCTATAACGTGAAAATCATAAGTGATATACTAAGGCAATTCACATTTTTAAGTTATTTCTTTTATTTTTTCATGTCGTCAGTAAAACGTTTGGCGTAGACCGGACAGCATCTAAAATGAAACTTTAATATTCAGAACGGATTTTAATACTCCACTTGTAGACATTACATCATTTGACATTTCACTGATTTCATGTTATACACTAAGCTTTCAAACTGTGAAACTATAGTTTGAAAGCTTTTAGCAGTTTTCCGCTAGTGCCAATAAAATATACAAGTCAACAAACAGATAAGACAGACAAAAATGTTAAAAAACAATTGTTGTTATTTCAGAGACGTTATTATTATTTTTTAAAGAACTAACTTAAATGTCCAAATACAAGAATTCTTCAGTTTTTTAATAGCATGGATACCTTGACAGATTGCCTCCAGATATAATAAGATTCTGTATATTTAAGATATTTCTGAAAAAGGGATGCTGTTATCTTCCGACGGAAAATGAACCAACAGTTTTTAAAATTTGTTTCATTCTGTTTGGATTAACTGGAGTTACTGGTTGAATTGTGATGGATTTTGAATAATGCATAGGCTTTGGACCTGGGGAGGGGGAAAATAACTCATGTTTCATTTTGATTTGAAGTGGAAAAGCTGAGAAATTACGGTAAAAATGATAGAAAATTATTATCTTGAAACACAATTCCCGTAAAATTCTACTGGTAAGATTTTGATGGTTTTTTTTCCCCTCGCTGACAACTGTTTCAAGATGATGTTCCGTATATTAACAGCCCACGTGAACGAGATGCAAGGAACAGCTAGTGTACTGAATAAGCATATTTACTGATTACTAATACAACTTCCGAAATTTCCTGAACATGGTCGCGGAAGAAGCTTGTAGCTAACCATCTTAGCCTACCTGCGTTTGCACTCCATATCCCTAACCAATAACAATTTCTCTATAATTAGCGAACCTTGTGTTTTTCCAAGCCGCTACTTCCTCCGCTGCTTTGAAAACACCTTTTCTAATGGGAATTCACGATTGAATGACATGTTTGTTGAAGACCTAAACGTGTTCGTTATTTCGTTTGTTAAATCGACCAGCAAGTGCAAAAATGCTATAAAAGTTTTTGAGCACTACTTAATAATTAAAATAATTTATTTCGTATGATCTGATGGTAATCAATTGCATTTCTCGCAGTGTAACAAGGAAAATACGATACATAACATACATAAGACATAAACAGATGGTAGTTCTAGATGTATAAAAAGTTATATATTATAAAACACTTGCTTACCAAATAGTAATAAGAAAATTCTTTTCGAATATAAACTTATGTAATTATAAGCAGTTAATATCAATATATAAGGCAATAGTATCTAGATGACCGAGCTTCGTTCGGCGTCTTTCTATTTCTGTTCAATATGCAAGATTTCATCGAAATCATTAGACGTTTGAGACAAAAAAAGTTTACCTATATACAAGAGCTGCTCCTACTATATTATTAGATAGATTAGATATACAGGGTGATTCACGAAGATATGCCTCTCTGAATTTCTGGAGAACTACTGCAGATACACGTACGGAACTTGTTTTATTATATTCACCAGATCAATAACAACAATATAAATGAAAATCGTGATTTACTGTAACCTCGTACAGTTTTGCGATGGCTTTATATTAGCGAGATAGCAAAATTTCAGGCAAAATCTTTTATTAGCCGTAACTCCGTAACTAAGCATTTGCACACCTATGTCTATATGCTTTTTTTTTTTTTTTAGTTTCACTTGTAGGATAACACATTAAAATATTTGCACATCTTCATGAATCACCCTGCGTAAATTAAATTAACTAGCTCACAACCCGAAGTTTGATTGGATCCTCCCGAAACACAGAATTTCCTGGCGTGTATCATATCATCAAACACAACTATAAAAATTCATGCTCCCGCCGGGATTTGAACTCAAGTTTGACCATAAACTTTTTGAAAGTAAGCCCGTTTAAGACTGAGAACCGATTCAGAGATACCAATTGCTCATTTTTTCCTTTGAATAACATTTTTCAGGGAAGACACCGATTTAGATAAACTTAAAAAGCAAAACTTTATCTAAATATCTGAATCGTTAGAACCACTTCCAAGATAGCAAATATCTAAAGAATTGCTCGTTTAATAATACAAAATACTGATTCTTACTATGAATTAGACACATTTTTTTTTTTGCAAAAATCTTTTAATTTACCTTTTTTCTGTATTCATATGAAATTGCTAATAATCATTTCGACTATAAATTTCCCCAAAAGTGGCAGAATTTTACAGTAGTTAAAATTATCGTGAAACGCAATCAGTGACTGATAATCAGATGCAATAGTGCCATGTAGATGCGACGTATGAGCTCTAATGGAGATGGTGAATCTGACAACAGCTTATCTGTGTGTTTCGATGATTAGGTCATCGTAATCGGTGAAAGATACGTTTTCTCTAAGCCGGTCGAAAATTGTGGATAACTGTGTGGTATAGTTTCGAGCCACGAAATTTATTTTGACCGTTCATCAACATCTTCGACAAACCTAAAATATCTAAGTAAAAAAATCTACATTTGGTTGAAGTCAAAGACATGATTCAGCAAGTTGTCACCGTAATTTATATCTACATCCACACTGTCACAATTATTGTGGTTAACAGAGGGTGCTTTGCATCAAAAATAGCTCTGCGCATTCCAGTCTCGTAGAGCCCGAGGAATGAAAAAATACATATAAGCATCAGTACGGTATCTTATTTCTTTAATGTGCTTACCGGTGAAATACCACCCAGGTGTTTATCGTCTGTAAGGTCAATCGTTAGCTCTCAGTTACTCCCAAAGGTAAAAGTGAGGTTTGGAGAAGGACTTGGACTGTAGATGGACTCCGTACGTCGCGTCCAAACAGCAGAGATATACACAGGACTTATATGTTCACTGCGAAGGCAACATCCAGAATGGACAGGCCGCACACAGGGGTATTTGACACAAAAAGCCGATCAAAAGTCAATTTTTTTTTTAGCAAATTCAAAGAACCCTTATCTACCTGACTCGAGGCAAATGTCTATGGAATAACAATCAGCTATGTTTTTTAGTTAAGCTCCATTCCCCACCCCGTGAACAGTCATCTTCTGAGCACATTCCAAGACCCACGTACTGGTCCGAAGCAAATACGAGAAAATTATAAGTTGTACCATTTTAATTTGTGAGTGATGTTAAGTGAGTAGTGGTGATTTTAATCATGGATATTGTTCAGCCAGGTGCCTAGAATTGAAATAATAGTAACATTCATCCAAAGGTATCGCAAAACTTTATTTCTGTACAGTTTTGTAAGCTGACTCATTTTGTACTGATTTTTTTAATACGAAAAGTATTAAAGAGTGATTTTGTTATATTTCCGGACCTTTCCCGAGTCTGATTTCTTATATGGTATTAGTTTAGTGTACTATCTTGGTGTTCCATTGAAAATTGGGTGCCAAAAAGTGCCAAACGTCTATTTATTCGAAAATATTCTAGATTATTTACAATGAATCAAACTTACTTTTTTCGGTCACATTTTTTCATGTAAGATTTTCTTTGTTATGGGCTCTTCTGGTATCATGCTCATGACCCGAAAAGTTATTTATGATATGATTAAACACGAAAAATGAAATTATTTCGTGCAAAAGTTGCAATTAGTCGAGGAAAATATTTTAAATCAACTGACATTCACGGTCGAACAAAGGCAACAGTTCGAAGAAAAGTTTTCAAGGCTTAAATTGGAAATTAAAAGAAAATGGCACGCTGCTAAGAGAATTGAGAGCGTATTTTTAAATAAATACCATGATTGGTTCAAAACATCTATCGAAATTCCCATAAAATGATTTGACCGATTTAGCAAATGATGTCCGCAGAGATAATAGGTATTAATAAAACATTGATTGAAAGGTTTTACACTATTATCTGAATGATATATAGTGGTCACAAGATAGAAATTAAAAAAAATTAATCCCCACTGCCAAGAAAAATTTAAAATGTACTGTACATTGAACTGTACTCGTGGCATCCAATGTCACCTATACAAGAAGTATTGATTGAGGACCCACTTATAACAGAGTATGCAGTTTTGCCTGTAGGCAATCTGTCAGAAGCAGCAGCAGAAGCTAGAAACAAATATTTTCGACGATTTAGGGAGAGACACTCCAGAAAACTTAGTTGGGTGTAGTGTAAAACAGATGTCATTAATAGGCTTTCATTAACTTATGATCCGTATTTGAGCTTCATCAGGCACAAAATCCCCAAAACATCTAAATCATTCAATCCAGAAAATTCTAAAATATTACTTTAATTGGGCCCGAGTACTCAAGAAGAGAACGAGCCATAAGGTGAAGGTTCCGACGACGAAGGATGGGACGGTACGTCAGAATGATATTTTAATGTACATATATGATTATTGTTTAGATATTTTGTAAATATTCGCCTAATATATTATAACGTGTATGAACACAGTACGTGTTCTTTATTATTACTCCTACTTCACAGTTATAAGTTCTAATACACAAAAGAAGCGAAACAAAAATCCAAATTACGTAGAAATAATTTTGATCGACTTTTTGTGTCAAATACCCCTGTGTGGGCCGGGCGAACATTTCCAGTGGCTCGATGTCGTCTGTCTACTAAATCGGGGATAGCACAGCGTCAGTCGTTCAACCTTCATTTGTGTGTCAACGCACTGGAGGAGTCAGATTTTGCAGGCTGCATCTGAAAACTACTCGAACACAACTTAAAACTGTATATAGGTCTACATGTGCCAATATATTATATATCAAAATTGTGAAATAGGTTAATATAATTCTTGATTTTATTGTATTTATTACAATAATTTTTGAATTTTACAGAATGATCCTCATCTTCAGTAGGCACAGTAGCTGATGAGTTACTAAGTGTTTTTGATCGTTTACTTGCTTGTTGATCCACTGGAGCATGCCTACTGGTAATAGCTGAAGAGCCTGACGATTTGTTAGCAGCTGATGTGTTTTCCCTATCTAGCATTCCTCCTTTATCGGTGCTTGTAATACTTTTATCACCACTTATTCTCTTTGCAACTTGTACAAAGTCTGTAATTTTACGAGACGTCTTCACTTCTTTTGTTAAACGAAAAACGCAGGAACTAGAATTGTCTTCGCGGTACTTCCCCTACACTTCTGAACTTCAGAAACCTAATATTTGAAACTCTGAAACAGATCAACAATGCGACAGATATTATAATTGAAATTAATTATTGGAATTAATCCCTGAACATGCAAAACTAAAAACGACGTACTGAAATGTATTTTAAAAAAAAAGGATGCTTAGGAGGATTTTCTACGTTTTTGATGAAGATTGCAGGTGTAAAATGAAAAAAACTGAGGCGTATTTACGCCTAACGCCCGGTCAATTTCGAGCACTGGTTGCAACCCATAAGTGAGCTAAGGTTCAGAGTGTACTATGTGCTCATTGTCCGATACTTAGTGTTTTCTTACTAAATACGAATTTATTTTCCCCATAAGGTATTCCTCCAAACATTTAAAATAAACATCCTGTATCCTTAACGTCAACCTGATATGATAATGTGTGAAAATAAAAATTGTTAGTTAAAAATACAATATTAAATAACTTTTAAAATAATGTAACGATGAAAAGGGAGCTTAATCGGAATTCAATGGAAGATGAGCGGTGTTGAGCAGATTTTTTTAAGTCATATGTTATAATGCAGGCTGGCGAAAAATTTGGAGAAGAACTAGGGGTGAAACGTAAAAAAGAGGTGGCCTCAATCATAACCTAACACTCAATTTTATTCATAAGCTACCAGAAAAATCTCCATCTTTGGGAAAACGTGTCAAAGATTGTAATAAATTATAAAGGAATATAGTTAATAAGTGACATCAATCACTGAAAAAACTTAAAGGGAAATTTCATATAAAGCAAAACTACGAGTGTGGAAAAACTGGGATATGAATATATTTGCCACATTATTTAACTAATAGTAATAACAGTATTGATAATAAACAAAGCAACATTCAGTCTAAATGCTTGTGTAGTCGTTTTTAATAATCCCAACTATACTATTGTAGCAAAGCAGTTACAAAATCGATAACTCTTCAAAATGTCATGATAATAATTTAGTTTCAATTATGCTGATGAACTTTTATTCCACATGCAGGCAGAACCTTGTGTGAAAGTGGAACAAAGATATTGGGTCTTTGCTTACAAGTGACTTAGTTGTATTTGCTAAAGAATTTCCGGTTGCCAAATATAACTTATCAACAAAAATTTGCTTAATTTTTCTCTTGCCGTAAAAGTTTATCATGTGTGAAGTCAGCAAACACAAATTTCTACAAACACCTCAAAACAGTTTTTATATTTCATGCCCACAGTGGCTTAGGGAATTCGGGGATGACGAAGAGCGCTCTTGGAAGTATTGATAGTGGCGGCAGAGAATATGACACCAGAAATTTTGTGATATACGAACGTTCTCACTCGACTAGTTTCCCGAGAACATTTCATCTAAAACAGAAACATATTTCACATCTAGCCTTAGAGGCCGTGCATGGAAACCAATCTTTGCTACAAAAGGAACAATTCCCGCTCATTCTACCATGAAGTGACTTACTTGCTCCCAGGTGATAAATTGTGCCAGTAAGGAAAGATAGACAAAAACCAAGTTCTAAAATTCTTCACCTTAGCAAAACGCTGTTCATGTCATGTGAAAAAAAAAATCCTTATAGAGTAAGAACATAATTAGGTGGCTAATACTGTTACTTAGTTAAGTATAAAGCATGATAGGCATCTCTATTCTTGTTTCGGATATCTGCTGAACGTTTCGCGTTATATTGTTGGTTATTTTTGTGAAGCGTGGTCGCAGCTAACGCGACAATCAGAGAATCGACAGCAGATTTCCATCACTGCAAATGATTAAAAACATCACCAAACAGGGAATAACTAAACTGCTTATCAAAGTAAACCCGAATAAGGCTCCCGGACCAGACGGTATTCCTACAAGATTCTACTCTAGATACACAAAGGAAATTGCGCCGAATTTGCTGAAATTATCAAAAGGGATTAATAGAGGCATTAGAGATGGGCCAAAGAAGAGCCGCCCGATTCGTGACAGTTATATATAGTTGGAGCGAAAGGGTAAGTGCTATGTTGAAGGAGTTAGGTTGGGAAGACCTGGAACACCGAAGGCGTTTCTCTCGACGGAAGCTAATTGAAAAATTCACGACTCACATATTTCTGAATGAAAGCAAAACAAATATTGCTTCCAGCAAACATTCGTATCTCGGAATGACCGTGAAAATAAGATATAAGAAATAAGGGCCAGAGCCGATTCTTTTCTGTATTCATTTTTTCAACGAGCGATTAGGAAATGGAATAGAGATGATTTCCTGGGCTAGTAAACTTAAAATCCGACAGGAGTTGCTTTCGATAAAGCTCTCCGACCATCCTGATCTGGGTTTTCCATGGTTTTCCCAGATCACTCCACGCGAATGCTGGGATGGTTCCTCACAATAGCCCACGGGCGCCTCAGGTCATATCCCGTGTATCCCTTATAAACTACTACCTTTCCGGATAGGTGCAATGGACCCTCCGCCACACACATTTAGTGAATCGCGGAGTAATAGTAATAGAAGTTTTTGACAGGGTTACCCCGTCCACCCTATAGCCCTAATCTAGCTAGCTCCTTCAGACGTTCACTCGTTTGGGTCATTGAAGAATGAGATTCGTGGGAAACATTTTGAGGATGACGAAGAGATGATTCACACAGCGCAGAAATGGCATCGTGAACAGAACAAGGAGTGGTACCGCCAGGGCATACACGATCTTGTGTTCGCTGGAGGAAGGCCATAGAACTAGAAACGGATTACGTGGAAAAATAGGGAGTGTAGAAGAAACATCATTCTTTCTTGTGTATAAGTTTCATGGTGTAAAATAAATCTTGTTGAAAAAAGAAAAGTGGTGCATTAATTTTTGGGCCACCCTCGTAACTGAATTAATAATCCCGTCTCTCGTTGTCACTGTTTCTCACTCTCTCCATTTCTCTTTCTCTCGATGAACATTATTGTTTCATTACAACTTTAATGTATCCATGTGGGAGTAAAGTGATTATTATAAAATATGTAACAATGCCAATAAATGATTGTAAGATGTAATCTGGATAACTTTTGGTGGTATTAGAAAATGTTTAATGTTAATAAGTGTACTCAATGTAAACTATTTAAACAGACATCCGGAGTTCGTCGGTATTAAGAGGGTAACAATGAGGATTGCTTATAGCGCAGTGGTTCCCAATTAGTAGTACGCGTACCCCCAGGGGTACCTGAGGTTACTCCTGGGGGTACGCGAGGTTCTCTCTTGACTAAGGTATTCAATAAGATAATTGAAAGAAAAAAAAAACAATTACGCAAACATTACTACCGCCAAAATATATTTTAAGACAGTCAAACAGTGTGTGTGTGTGTGTGTGTGTGTGAATTAGATGTCTGTAATGCTGTGGTTGTGCGAAGCACTAGACTGGAATGAACTCAGAGGCAAATGTAGCTATAAGGGGGTACGCGAGGTTCAGGTCTTTTTTGAAGTGGTACTCGGGAAAAACTATTTGGGAACCACTGTTATAGCGTGATAAGGGTAGGTTGGTGACGGTGGCATATCAGCAGGTGTTTTCACAGTGTGGGAGTCGCCGCCCCCTCTCACATGACCTGCCGGAAGAGTCGTGCAAGCCGAGGAGTCCATCACAGCCGACACCAAAGTGCTGCTGCTCTCCAGTTGTCAACGGAGGGATATAAGCAGCAGTGATTCGGTTGCAGTCAAACTTCCTCCGGAGCGGACTTCTTAGGTAAGCTCAGCGCTGTCTTCGTAAGCAGCTTGCAAATTGTAATCTTTCAGAGTGTTAGACGCAACACTTTGGCTTATGCCTGTGTCAGATATTGACAGCTGACCGTAACTTTTACTGTAATTTTTATTCTAATTTCTAATCATATCGCATTTTCCCACATAATTTTTCCTAACGCTATCACCACCATCAATTTTGCCTTAGTTGACAGGAAGTATCATCCCCCATGGTTTTGAGATCATTCCCGCCATAGCATTGTTGCATCTCAGGGTTAGTTTCTAGGGCCTCAAGTATATGCTAGTGCCATAAATTTAAACGTTTTCATTTTTTCTGCAGGTCCCTATCTTAATTAATATTGCTCTAGCAGACTGAGTACACATCAAAGTTAAGGAAAGTACTTTATTTCGATTCAGAGTCCCATATAATCACTTCGACGATTCATTCTGCTTAATATGAAGTTATGGATGCAAAATTCAACGCGCCTTCAATCTATATTTGTTGTGAACGGTAACTCTCAATTGTTAGTCGATTAGTTCTAATGTAAAGTGCAATAACGTGGGTATTAATAGCATTTACACATTTTCCTACGTTTGTTGTGCTTGTTCTGTATTGTTTGTGGCAGATGTTTAAATCAGAATAAGCATAAGTAGTACACACCTATTGATGTAGGGTTCTGGGTTTTGCTTCAAATATCTTTTAGGAATATGCTAATCATGCGTGTTTCAATATTTCCAGATCCCGTGGCGTATTGTGTTGGAAGACTATACGAGCTTGAAGGAAGACCATGTCAGCTTTGGGGAAAAGCATTATCATCTTGCAGGTGAGACTACGTGAATTATGGCCCAGATTGACTGTAATTTCATTTATCAATAATCCTATTACATAGCCTAGCCACTTTTGTCAAGATTAATTAAGAATTACTTTTAATTCTTTAAAAATATTTTTCCTATACCTCTAGACCGTTCAAATATTTTGCCACTTTAATCTTTTGAAACAAATCAATAATATCAGTAAATGCTTTTTCCTCTTTATAATATGTATTTGTCATTTTCGCTAAATTCTACTTTTCACTGGTTTTCACGGAGTTTTAATATGCACTAATTTCACAAGGGGTGTAAGGGTTTGGGAGAGACTATACTAGTCTTTCCCAACCAAATGTCAACCTCTCCTTCACGTGGTGCACCCTGTTTGCACGGACGAGGCTCTGGCGACTGAAAGATTCCCGGTATAAGAAGTCGCCCACTGCTTGCCAACGGCCTCTGAAAAGAGGGCGGAAGAGCAGGGAGCGGTTCAGGGCACCCTCTTGCCCTTGGGGTTGGAAACGGCCCCAAAAGGCGGATGAATCAGAAATGATCAACGGCATGGGGATGCAGAAGGCAACGGGAAACCACTGCATTAAAGACCCAAAGGGTATCCCGAGGACATGTAATCCTCTCAAATTACATATATCATGATGGCTTCTTCCTGGGTAAAATATTCCGGAGATAAAATAGTCCCCCAATCGGATCTCCGGGTGGGTACTGCTACGAGTCGGAGCGTGGAATGTTAGAAGTCTGAATAGGGCAGGTAGGTTAGAAAACTTAAAAAGGGAGATGGAACAACTTAAGTTAGATGTTGTTGGGATTAGTGAGATTAAATGGAAGGACGCACAAGATTTCTGGTCTGGGGAACACAGGATAATTAGCACACAAGCTGTGAATGGAGTCACTGGTGTAGGATTTGTAATGAACAAGAAAGTAGGGAAACGGGTGAGTTATTATGAACAGTTTAGTGACAGGATTATTTTGATGAGGTTAGAAACTAAGCCGGTCCCAACCACATTAGTACAAGTATATATGCCCACGTCACAGGAAGACGACGAAGAAATAGAAAAAATATACGCTGAAATCGAAGAATTAATCCAATATGTGAAAGGGGAGGAAAATTTAATAATCATGGGTGATTGGAATGCAATAGTGGGAGAAGGAGAAGAGGGGAATATTGTAGGAAGTTTTGGTCTAGGAGAAAGAAATGAGCGAGGAAGCAGGTTGCTAGAATTTTGTGAAAGATATAAGCTAGTAGTGGCGAACACACTGTTTAAGAACCATGCAAGAAGAATATACACCTGGAAACGTCCTGGGGATACAGGCAGATATCAGTTAGATTATATCATGGTCAAACAGAGATTCAGGAATCAAGTTCTGGACTGTAAAGCGTACCCAGGAGCAGACATAGACTCGGACCATAATTTGATAGTAATGAAGTGCAGGCTGAAATTCAAGCGAATAAGGAAGCAGCATAAACAAAACAGACTGGAAGTGAATAAACTGAAACAATCTAACACAAGAGAAAAATTTGCAGAAATGGTAGACTTAGGTCTAAGAAGTAACTGTGAAAGGAGCTCAACCGAGGACGAATGGAATGCATTAAAGACCGAAATAATGAAAGCTGGCAAGGAAACATTAGGCTTTAGGGAACAAGCTGCCCGAAAACCTTGGATCACAGAAGAAATTTTGCAGCTGATCGATCAGAGGAGAAGGTACAAAAATGCTCAGGATGAAGCAGGAAAAGAGCAGTACAGGCAATTTAGAAATCAAATAAATAGGAAATGCAAAATAGCAAAAGAAAAATGGCTACAAGAAAAGTGTGAAGAAGTAGAAAAGGAAATGGTTGCAGGAAAAGTAGATGTTGCATATAGAAAGATCAAACAGAATTTTGGAGAAATGAAGAAAAGAGGTATGAACATTAAAGCTGCCGATGGGAAACCTCTTTTAAGGTCAGAAGATAGAGCTAACAGATGGAAGGAATACATTGAGAAACTGTATGTTGGGGACGACTTGAACAATAGTGTTTTGGAAAAGGAAGGCGATGTCGACATGGATGACTTGGGAGATCCTGTTTTGAGGACAGAATTTAATAAAGCTCTGAATGACTTGAAAGCAAATAAGGCAGTTGGAATTGATGAGATCCCTGCAGAACTTCTTAAATCTCTAGGAGAGGAAGGAATCGAAAGATTATTCAAGCTGATATCAAAAAGTTATGAAACAGGAGAAATTCCAACTGATTTTAATAAAAATATCATCTTCACACTTCCAAAGAAACCACAAGCCGACAAATGTGAGAATTATCGCACAATTAGTCTAACATCACATGCTTCAAAATTACTGACCAGAATAATATACAGAAGGATGGAAAGGGTAGTAGAAGAGATAGTAGGTGAAGATCAGTTTGGGTTTAGGAAAAATCGCGGTACAAGGGAAGCAATTCTGTCTTTAAGATTAATACTTGAAGGGCGGATCAAGAAAAACAAAGATACTTTTATGGCATTTGTTGATTTAGAAAAAGCTTTTGATAATGTTAGGTGGGAGAAGATGTTCCAAATTTTAAAGAAGTCAGGTCTAAAGTATCGAGATAGAAGAATACTCTATAAACTTTATAAGAATCAAGTGGCTGTAATAAAAGTAGAGAATCACGAAAGACATGCATCAGTTAAAAAGGGTGTGAGACAAGGTTGTAGTCTATCCCCATTAATATTCAACTTGTATGTAGAAGAAGCAATGAAGAAAGTCAAAGAAAAATTTCCATGTGGCATAAGTTTTCAGGGAGAAAAAATCAGTATGCTACGATTTGCTGATGACATTGTCTTGTTAGCAGAGAGGGCTGAGGATATTGAAAAGTTATTGAATGGCATGAACAAAATACTGAACGAAGATTTTGGACTGAAAATAAATCAAAGTAAGACAAAAGTGATGAAATGTTGCAGAAATGATACCAATGCTAGCAGATTAAATATAAAAATAGGATCGGATGCAATAGGAGAAGTGAGTGAGTTCTCTTACTTGGGAAGCAAAATTACAACCGATGGCCGAAGCAGGAATGATGTTAAAAGCAGAATAGCACTAGCAAAAAGAGCCTTCATGAAAAAGAGAAATCTTTTAGTTTCAAATATTGATCTAGGAATCAGAAAGAACTTCTTAAAACTCTATGTGTGGAGCACAGCACTTTACGGCAGCGAAACATGGACTTTAGGAATACCGGAAAGAAAGAAACTTGAAGCATTTGAAATGTGGTGCTACAGAAGAATGCTGAAAATTAGGTGGACAGACAAAGTAAGAAATGAACGAGTTTTGGAAATGATGTGTGAGAAAAGAAGTTTATGGAATAAGCTTACAGGAAGAAGAGACAGGTTGGTAGGTCATATTTTGAGACATGCTGGATTGGTTAATTTGTTAGTGGAGGGAACAGTGGAAGGTAAGAACTGTAGAGGAAGACAGAGATTAGAATATATGAAGCAGATGATTGAGGACGTGGGTTGTAGGGGGTATGTAGAAATGAAGAGGTTAGCACAGGATAGGAAGGGATGGAGGATTGCATCAAACCAGTCTAAAGACTGACAACAGCAAAAAAAAAATTTCACAAGTCTTCTTCTTTCCTTCCGCTTGGATTCCTGTATTATGATTGTCAGCCTGTTGGTGCAACCATCGTTTCCATGTTTTCCTGTCATTATTAGTCTCTTACTTTTATGGATAACCTCTTATTTTTAACTAAAATTAATAGTTCAGGCAATTTCACTAATTTCAAGATTTTTTTTTTTTTTTTTTTTATCTTCTGATACATAATCCAAATTCCTATTTGAACATTCCTTCTTTATTTTCTTTTGGTACCTTCTTGTTCGACTCTCGACAGCTTAGAAATGTCATTTCACAAAATTTAAACTTCCGTTGTTCGCGCTAGCACCGCTAGTCGTCGTACAAACAGATCACCGGAAGTATGGGTGATGGATTTTTTTTTTAATGTTTAGGGCGTTTAGCAGAACTAAGTGTAATATGAAAGAATCTATGCCTGGATTTTATGTAATAGTAATGTTACTAAAAGAGGATAGAAGGCAGATATTTTTGACTCAAAGTCAAGACTCCCTACAGGAATTTAGGGGTAAAAGCAATAGTGAATACGTATTTGTATTTTAGTAATTTAAAACATCATAACATTCACTCTGTTATAATTTTGCCGGAACTTTTTTTTTAAAAAATAACTGTAATTTGTTCAAAGAATTTGGAAAACAACATATTTTCCAAAAAAGCGAAAAAAATGTTTTTTAAATTTCCACTTCAAAGTCTTCAATCAATGAATAAAAACGCGACCGAACGCTGATAGTATTAAATGCGCTAGAAAAAGTTCACTGTGAATAGAATTCTACAGCCATGGATTTTTAAATGAACACTTTTCTGAAGTTTCCAGTTTTTTTACAAGCATAATGTTAGTACTTATAACACGGGAATTAAATAAATAATTTCTAAAACATGCGCTGCAGCTGATGATAAACAGAAAAAAATTTGTTCTTGAATATAGAGATTATTAAAAATACAAAAAGTTGAAGTAGAACGTGACGGATTTTATGGTATCTCAAAAATCTAAAAGGTAATTTAACTATTATATCGATTTTAAATCACACCATTTCGTCTTTATTTCTCATTAAATATGAACTATGATAAGTTTATTTTAACTTTAGTTTCCTTTCCAGGCTATAAATATTTCAGTAATAAAATTAGAATACTTACGCAAAAGATTTTTTTTTTTTTTTTTTTTTTTTAAACGTAGTCCCTTCCTATCTATTTTTTTTAGAAATACATTCTATTTATTATTTATCTTTAAAATAGTAGGATTACGATCGTAAAAATTCAGCTGCTAAATGTATTAATAGGTAATTTAGATGCAGGTCACAACTGTGATTGCTACACCGTTTTGTTTTGGTGTTACTGTAACTTAAATGCCAAGCAAAACTTTGAGTTTTACAATTTTTGGAAAATTCTTACCACTGTTCCCTTGCATTACCCTTGTTTTCTACTACACACCTCTGAAGTTTCCGAAAATTCCTCGGCCCATAGGTCTGGTGGTTCCCTCATTATAAAACTCCTTGTTTCACATCATGATTAACAACAATTTATGAATTTCAAAGGACCGATTTCGAAGACACTGTGCCTGTTTGTTTAGGATAGGATGTCAATTTGGTCTATGCTTCAGGATTCTGCGTGCTATTATGTGTTACTCCTAATCAAGACTAGAAAATAAACTAAATATAAAAATAAATAGTTTCAGGTACAATTATAATATCACCCTTATGGATTACGACAGGACCGCCTTTATTATAAGGAACTGAGAATAGTAAAACAGTACTGCGGAAGTGTCGCATGTGAAGGTAATATGAAAATTTATCCGCGTAAACGATAGATGGCAGAGCGATCGAAAAAACATGGAGCATGGAATTTATTAATAAAATAACTGTTGACTGCAATGTGCAGATTCTCTTTCAAAATAACCTGATCAGAGCTACGATATTCATTCACTTCCATTCCGGCTTGTTGAATGCAAATTATTGGTGCACGAAGGATTCGCGAATAATACTACATAGGCGTGCATTGAAATAAAATTTAAAATTTCGACTGCTAGAAATAACATACATTTCAATAGTTACTAAAGTGTGAACACATTTATTTTAGTTATCATCTTTTCAAAAAAAAAAAAAAAAAAAAACCCTTACCCCACCCCGAGGACAAGTAGTTCTTACGTGAATCTTATTCACCCAACCAGAGAGAGATACACAAAGTATAGCCCCTTTTTCCTTAACTATTTCGGTAATTATTATTGTTTTGTGGGTTGTTCTTACTCCTGTAAATAAATTAGGATTTAGATTTGACAAATAAATTGAAACCGGTAGTATATTTCTATTTCATTAGACGCAGTTACCAACTATACCCGCTCCCCTCACCCGCTCCGAACTCCACCCCCTCCCCCAATTATAAAAGTTTACTTCTAAAATAAATCAGCAAAAATTTAACCAATGACATAGTAGCAACGCTACTGCATTAACCAGTGATTCCTCAATGATTTTGTCATTTCACAGTTGTTGGCATTCGTCATGTTGGCCTCATCATCATTGTCCAACGGAGGAGGTATAGACTGGCTGCAACCTGCTGGAAATCAATGTATGAAGCCGTTGCCCCATCCGTGGGCTCAGCTATACCACCAGCCGTGGGTCCAGCCAAGGCCACAACCGTGGGTTTTCCCGTGCCATCAGCCGTGGGCTCAGCCGATACCACGGCCGTCGGTTGGCCAATGCCACCAGCCAGGGTTCCAACCGCACCCACTGACGAGACCTACGCAGCAGCCTCCACAACCCACCACGCCCGCCATAGAGAATGTTGATGATGATATTAGACATTAGCGCAAAGAACGTGTCCATGTTCTAAACTGTCGGACGACAAGCAGCATTATGTAACATCTTTGAAATAAATTCTTCTCGCATACTGAAAATGGAATCCTCACTCAATTTCCCTAAATGAAATAGATTGTTTACCGTCTGTAATATTTACAAAGAGTTTCAAGGGGAAGTTAGAGGCACATTTTCTTAAAGTATCTATTTTAATGATTTAATCGGTTCGAAATATATCAACGAAATAACTTGTATCTATCACATTAACCATACATCTGATTGTGCAGAAACGCAACTTTAGACTTCTTCCTCCTCCTCATTAACATCTTGATCAATAGTTTCCAGCTTCTGTCCATGTCTTCTTTGCACACAGGTCTTCTTCTTTCTTCCCACTAATTCCTCTGTTCAGCTCACAAACCTCCACTCAGCCATCTACCACTCGGTATCTGCTTGAGTGTTTACGTTGTGTCTTGATTTCATGTATGTTAGATCAGTTGTTTTCGAATTATAAGCGTATTAATACACGAACAGAGAGCCGATTGTCTTTGTAACTTTTAATATGTAAAGATTACGCTTCTTGTCCCAATTTGCAATTTATTTTTTGTACTGTATTGTACATTGGTGATATGGCTATTAAAAAAAAAAAAAAAACACATGATCATCCAATTGATGATTAATGTGTATGAAATATATTTTTTGTAAGAGTAGTTATATTTATATCTTTGGATAAAAGACATGAAATCTGTTAAGAACAACTTTCCAGAATTTTGTACTGCAGATATATCCGATTAACCGTTTAACATAAAGAACGGTGTGAATGAAGGATGGAGCTCTTAGTCTTTAATTATTACATTAATATTTATACCAGATGCTTCTAATACCTGTCACAAATTTGATTATACAATTACCTATCATAAAAAATATTTAGAAGAGTGTGAGGAACTTCTCTCCAAAGTCCTTGAAAAAGTATGTAATTACTGCAATGAATCGAGGTCATGCCAGAACTTTTCAAAGGATACCTGCACAATGTCTTGATTATTGACAGAAGAACGTTACCTTCCAGCAAAAGGAAGCCACGAACAGTTTTTCCCAAAAACACTTACGGCTAACTGTAGATAGCTGATGGAACTTTAGGAAAGATCTAGGAACAATAAAGGATAAGCTGAAAACCCGTTGGAAGAACATGGATTATGTACTTAATAATACAACAGTCTACTAGTCTGGCAAAATACACTCCTGGAAATTGAAATAAGAACACCGTGAATTCATTGTCCCAGGAATGGGAAACTTTATATACACATTCTTGGGGTCAGATACAACACATGATCACACAGACAGAACCATAGGCACATAGACACAGGCAACAGAACAATGTCGGCACTAATACCGTGTATATCCTCCTTTCGTAGCAATGCAGGCTGCAATTCTCCCATGGAGACGATCGTAGAGGTGCTGGATGTAGTCCTGTGGAACGGCATGCCAAGCCATTTCCACCTAGCGCCTCAGCTGGACCAGCGTTCGTGCTGGACGTGCAGACAGCGTGAAACGACGTTTCATCCAGTCCCAAACATGCTCAATGGGGGACAGATCCGGAGATCTCGCTGGCCAGGGTAGTTGACTTACACCTTCTAGAGCACGTTGGGTGGCACGGGATACATGTGGACGTGCATTGTCCTGTTGGAACAGCATGTTCCCTTGCCGGTCTAGGAATGGTAGAACGATGGGTTCGATGACGGTTTGAATGTACCGTGCATTGTTCAGTGTCCCCTCGACGATCACCAGAGGTGTACGGCCAGTGTAATATCTACATCATCAAAATCAACAGAGAATACATGTCTCCGCGTTCCATCTAGCAATTTAACAGTCACGGTACCCAGCAAAGGCACAAAGCCCTTCAAATTTAATACTACATCTATAATAACATGCCTTCACCACTTCTTAATCAAGGAAATCCATTTGGAGAAAACGGAAACCATTACTACTAATAGCATTATTCATGGAAGAGACATGGACCAACATGTTGTAATCACGAAAACATCAACCAACCAATGATCTCTTGAAGGCAGTTCATACCGAGCGTGGTGGGCGAACGGTTAACTATCTGGCCTCGCACTAGGGAGGATGCAGATTCGAATCCTCTGCCGTGCAACCTGATTTGGCTTTTCCATGGTTTCCACAAATCACTCCAGGTGAATGTCGGGATGCTTCCTTCAAAAGGCCGGGCCAAATTCATTCCACTTTCTTGCCTCCAGTCCTATCCCGCCTCTAATAACCTCGACTTCGACGAGGCGTAAAGCTAAAAAAAAAATAATTCAGTTTCCCAAAAATATCTTATGACACCGTGCCAGATACAGCAGGATAATTAAAAACTCGTAGATGCAGAATAGTCATAATTCCACTGCGCAACTCATTTCAAATTTTCCACAACATTGTTGCTGTCAAATTTTGCACAGTGATGGAGTTTGGAAAATGTAATGTAATGTTATTTTGATTGCAATGGCGCTTATCCCTTGGGGCAAATTTTCCTGTTCACACACTTTCACTTTTCATGAACTATTATTTTTATAGCTTTAACTTTTTCAGCCTTATGTCGAGCTGTCTGATAGATCAGTGGTTTATTGTAGTGCTGGGAACGGAGTAGTTACCTGCGGAGGAGATTTACGCCACTTTGCAATCAGTGACCATTTATTTTCTCCGAATTCTCGTGCAAAATTCATGGTTGCATGAGGGTCGCTTATTGAGTACCTGGTAAATGGTTTCGTGGCTTAATTGTTTAAGGCAGGTGAGTCCGGTATGGAAGATCTTCGGGTCGAATCCTACTCTCGGCTGGAATTTTTACGGGCATTAAATCTGAGCTCCCCCTCTCGCCAAGGCTTCCTTTCTTAATGAGAGGATGGATGCATCGTTACTCGGATTCCAAGTTAACCCGAACTTCCGCTTTCCTCCACCAAATCACACAATTTCCTGCTGCAGTACCTTTGTTTTCTTCGAATTCTCAGCCGATTGCAGACATTCATTTTAACAGCGCTAGTTTCCGAGTAGGTGAAGCAAGCAGTCGAACAGCACTTTTCCACGTGTGCTTGTGTGGTTAGGCACCAACAGATTAATCATAAGTAAGTTATAGTCAAACTCAACAAGCATTGGAAATAAGGATTTCAATCTCGCAGTGTTTTCAATCCCTTGGGATTTTTGTGAGATTTGCACCAACCCCTGGGGATCCCGCGAGATTCAGCGGGATTGGCATATATTTAAACATAGTTATTTAAAGCGTTAATAGATTAAACAAAAAACTTCTGTTAGTTAAATTAATAAATCAATTTTAATGTTAAATGATAATAATTAACAGTTAACAATATTTTAATTGGCAAAATTACGTTAGTTTTTTTTTAGCATGTCTTAAGTATATTTCGAGGTTTTACGTTTTTTTAAAAATCTAAACCAATTTTTAAATAAATAATCAAAAATTAAAAAAATGTTGTCTTAGGTCATAGTAGGTGCCTTAAAATACATCACATCTGTTTAAAAACATGTTATGCATAATGGCCAAGTCACCACGATTTTTTATTCTGAATAATATAATACCGAGAGAAAGCATTCTATTTCACAAAGTGAAGTGAATATACTCTGTAAAGTGTATACTTGGCTCAGAACAAGATCTCATAACTTATTATTCACTGCACAAGCCCGATACTTGACCTATTTTGACAAGAATTGGGATTCACTATTATGTGTCCTGATTCGTTGATTGATCTTATAGTTAATTCACTGTAATTAAAACAAAATAATGACCAAGACGTAAACTGTTAAGTATTTCAGTTTATTTTTAGGTGCCATAACGATTTTTTTAGAGTGAAAATTAATTTTTATGTTAGAAAGGAGACTTTCTCGGCGTTTGATTGGAGTGAAGTCTTCACGGGTATACCGATGAACTGCGTTGTAAAAACACAAAATTTCACACGAGAGGAAGACGGTGGAGGTAGCTGTCGAAGTATGGTGTCTTTACAGCACAATTCGGCGATACAGCCGTGAAGACTTCATTAAAACTTTTTTATTTGCTTTGGTAGAAATAATAATAAGCTGTTGAAAGGACACATGCTATTCACTCAAAATTAATGTATTGTGGCGATTGACCAAATCATCCCACGAGGATTAATCGTATGCCAGAGCGGCACATGTAAGCAAGCGGCTAACGTCGAAGACCATGTGATTCATACGCATTGAGGCAGCCAAAAAAATAATAAGTCAAAGGATATACAATTGCCTTTTTATAACTGTTAAATAAATAAGTATGCTATCGTTAAAATTCCGATAACATTAGTTTCGTATCAAACGAATGCAGGAAGTGTAACTGTGTAGTTCAGTTAACGTGTGCGACACATAAAAGATACTTATTACATAGTTAGAAAATCTTAGTAAATACGCAACATAACTGAAACTATAGAAATGCGTACTCACAACAAACGTAAGTTTTAATAAATATGTAGATGGGGATATATTAACCTAAGAAAGGCAAAGGTTGATAAAGATCAGCTTGTTCACACGAGTCAAATGCCAACTGCAAGGGTACAGTAAACAGTACAATACATCCAATAGAAACCGAGTGGGGGCCGGAAAAACAACGACGGGGCAGCGAGTCACGCAGACTGATTCACTCCATTTTGCGGATCCGCTTAGTTTGGCCCGGATCAGCCAGACTGTCTACTGTTGCTGGATCCTACGGGATTGCAGGATTCCGCTTTGCTAGATTGCAATCCCTAATTGGAACCTAAATAATTCATTCGAATATCTACACTAAAATTTCCATTTATTTATTAATATATGCGTTCACAAGTAGCTTCAATCGAAATAATGTAATAATAAATGAAATAGTACTAGGAGAAGGTGTGCACGGAATCCAATTTGATTAGCTTGCTAAAGTCATATATGTGGAGCTATTGGATGCAGAATTTTTTTAAAGTAAACACTAGGAAAACAAAAATTTCTACACAGAAATGATGAGGTAAGTGACGTTTCCGTAGTTAAATGCAGATTTTGGAAAAAGACATCTAAAAATGTACACTGTGTGTTTTGAAATGAACACAGATATTTTGATAAAAACTTTGGAGAAATTTAGGACCACAATGAGCGTAACTGATTGATGAAAGATATAGTAGAAAAATATTTGCTGTAGATAGCGGAATTCCGTCTGATGTGCCAGATAACATATAAGAAGATTACAAGGTTATTTACAATTATCAACCACAAACGAATACTTTATACTATTCAAGACAACACCTCAAGGGAAGAATGTATACAAAAGAGGACCATTCCACTTATTATCTGAGCGTCTGCTCCTGTTGCAGGTTTCAGTAGGGAAGTTCTTAAAAGCAACAGACGCTAACCTGGCAAATAGTAGCTCCTCCGGCAACGAAACTAGAGATTGAGCCAGTAGTCGACATGGAATCTAACTATCTCACAAACATCGCAATGGAAACAGAAAATCATTATAACTATGCAGGATCTTAAAAACCGTCGAAGGTAAAAGAAATAAGTAGTAGGAGAAAAAAACAAAAATGTTAACCCCTCTGACACCAACATCAACTGCGAGATAAATAATATGTCCACAAAAGAAAGCAAGTGTGAATTGGCACCCAACACCAAAAGAACAAAACTTGATAAGAAGGGAGCGGATCCAGAAAAATTACCATTCTAAAAATCAATGCAAATGTAGCTCAAATACCGAAAACAGGACCTGCTAAAATAGAAGCCAATAAAAGTGAAAATAGCACCAGTAGGAAACTTGGAATAGAGAAATAATGCATGAAACAAAAATCCTTTAGTCCGCTGACATAGGTGTTACTGACTAAGGGGTAATAACATGATCAAAAGCTATGAGAACAACTCCACGGTTTTATTAAACAAACGCGTAGAAAACTAACCATCTGTATGATCAACCGAGTATGATAAATCTACTATTTACAGCAGCCGATAGTGGAACTAGGCTCACTCAAATTTACTGTGTTTCTAAATATTATACTAAAATGCAATGCCTCAAAGAATATTTACGGGCAGTATGTATGGATTCTGATAACTACTGGTAGTGGCTTTGGAAGGCGCATTTAATGTTACAGGTTCACAACGAATTAAAGAATCCTTGTCTAGGCACGGCCAAAGTACAGCTATATTAACGAAAGAAAGGATTTAAACCAAAGAAGTGGATTAAAAAAAAGGTTGAGAGCTAGTCTTACAATAGTGAGGACACGTACAATTAATATTTCGCCATCTAATACCTACCCACAAACAATAATAACATGTATCGCAGTTTTTTTTATTGCGAATTTTTCATTAATTCATTTTCTTTCTAGGGTAGGCTATATGTTCACTGTTCACAATTCATCATAGGCCTTTTTCCTTGTCTATTAAATCGTCCTTGCCATATACCCACTTTTCTCCCTAATTCACCTGATTGTACAAGTTGTTTCTATTGATGATTTTCCTTGCCGAAATCCGTAACGTCATTCTACAACTATTTTCTCGTTCATTCATTAGATATTAAG
The DNA here is from genome assembly GCA_031002005.1 of Vandiemenella viatica. Lineage (NCBI taxonomy): Eukaryota > Metazoa > Arthropoda > Insecta > Orthoptera > Morabidae > Vandiemenella > Vandiemenella viatica. The sequence continues at coordinate 358,730,928 of CM061920.1, forward strand.
TAGGAGTAGTTTTTTGTATGTTCTCATGCAGTGGTGCAACAATGTGAAGCACCATAAATTATAAATTTTGATTTGTTTCCTTGCTCGGGTTCCGTTCCCTGTGAGGAACAGACTAGTTTTTTTTTATGGTTTTACACCCCGTCTTCTGCAGGCATCTAGCTCTTAAACGAAATATGTTTTAAACTTCAGTTCTCCACAACACACGAGTGCCCGAAACATTATTCACTATTTGGGCCATACAATTAATTATTTTGAGGTTGCTTGCCAAATATTAATACAATTTATTTTTAAATGATTTAAATTCAGAGCAAATTGTATTATAAAGTATTTATAATAAATTTATTTTAATTGAATTATACCAATGACAGCGCACGTGGCAAACGTGCCTTGGAATATTAAGCTGAAGATCGATTTCGCTACCTGCATTGAAAATGTGTAAGACATTGATTTTTGTGCCAAGGAATCACTGTCCGACCTGCTAAATGCAAGAAATGTAACTAAACTATTGGAGAGCGGAACCTTGAAAGCGCGAAGATTTACTTGCACTTGTTCAGTTTTGTTTAAAATTATTTTTAAAACTAATGCCATCATGACCTGCCTCCATTCCTGTAGTATATTTTTCCGTTTCCTAACAGTAAGAGTAAAATTCTGCACGATCACTGCATTCACGTGCTCCTTTTACTCTTTTGCCTTTCCTGTCGTCAGTTCAACTATTGTTAATGATTTCACGTTATGTATTTTTTAGTGTCGTTTCTGGTTCATCATATTAAATCTTTCATTTCTTTCCCCCAAAGCTGTTGCCTCTCTCATCTGTTTTTCCATTCATTCTGTCATTATTTTCGATTTCTCCAATGGGTCTTTGAGGTTCTCTTCAAATGTTCTCACTACTTTACTTTTAACCACTTCTCCTTTACTTTTTATAATATCTTTAAATTTTGTTTCGTTTTTAACAGTCACATATTTTATTACTACCTTACTATCACCAGTTCCTCCGTAAATTACTCGAAATATTTTCCTTTGCTAGTTTTATCATTTTTCAAAATCTTTAGATACTCGGTCCTGTTGAGCCCTTCTCTTTTATTATGTCTCAGAATCACTCCTCCTTTTAACTGATTATGTTTCACGCTTTTTTGGTTAAGGCTGCTTCCTTTTCCTGTATCTTACCTGCTGTTCTTTCACATGTTCTTTTACTGTTGTTCAATGTTTTCTGCAGTATTCTTTTCCGGTTATTATTGTATTTGTGGCTAAATAAAGCCTTATCTCTTCATCTGCCTCCTTTCTGCCAATTTCCAACATGTGTTGCTATTGATTCATTTTTTTATTAAATTTTTAATTTTATTTTTTTTTATTTTTTTGGGAATATATATATCGGTGATTACCCCCTAGATTCACTCTTGACATGAATTTTACCACAGCAAGTATAGGGTGACGATACTGGTTAATCAGTATGTAATCCATAAGATTTCTATAATGGATGCCCCTGCTATAACGATTGAATTAGTGATTTCGTCTTTTTCTTATAGTATGTGCTGTCTGCGGCAGGGGCGGAATACAGAGCCAATAGAAACCCTGTCACCAGGTAATTACGACCACGCGGTTTCATTATAGTTCTGTTGAGCGACACCTGTATAGTTCCGAGAGTAGTAACTTGTATCTGGTTCCTCTTTTATAGCTGTGATTTCAATTCCGAGTAGAGAGCCTACAAGAAGCCATTGAATCAATTTACTTCTACGTAAAGCCATTTTGTTCCTGAGTACAGCACTGATGCTGCCGACACCACCGAAAATACTTGCTTGAAAGTACTAGCAATATTTGCTAAAATAACTGTTCAGTGACATGCTGTCGTGTTTTATGTAAGTGCTTTTGTGGGTTTTGATGTGAACCCATCATGAATTACTGAAGTATTAGCTATATCAAGTCAGGGTCGCACAAAAATGAGACGAACGATAAAAAAAAAAATAAAAAAAAAAATAAAAAAAAAAAAATGCGTTGCTACTGAAAGTAGATATATGGTCAATGTGACAGACGCAGGTAATTCCGGTTGATATTTGCAACCAATTACAGAGTCAAAATAAATATTTTGTAACGTTTTGGGATGATTGTATCTCTTGGTTCCATCTGAAATGCTTTGGAGAGGCTAACAAACAGTGAAGTACTATTATGTCATTTAAGAAAATTGAATGAGAGAATCATGCAAGAAAAATTTATTGCAGAGAAGTTACAGACTGATGCCGACGGGCGACAGATTAACAAGTGGATACGTTGTGTGTGCATTTACTAGTAGTAAACATTTTAATAGTAATCTTCTTCATCGAGATCGTCAAAGTCGGTGGGAGGCCTGGGGTGCTTTGGCGGCCTCTGCTGAGGGTGCGCTTGGGGCCACGGTTGTGGAAACTGCTGGGGCCATTGCTGTGGCCACTGAGGCCACGTCTGGGGCCACCCTGGAGGCGACGGCTTTGAACATCTGCTTCCTGGTTGATGCGGCCTGCCTGTTCCATCTCCGTCGGACAGTGACGATGAAGCCATCATAACGCATGCCAACAACTGTAAAATGACACATTTCACAATCAGCACACGCATTCCTATGAAAAAAAATGGGTTCCAGCTACTCGACATATTGTTATAGTAAATAATTAATATTTATTGAATACTGTGTCAAGTAGAATGGACGGAAATAAATTATGTGTTCAATTTATTGTGTATGGTTAACTAGAACTTTTTATGTTGCTCTAGAAATTACATATAGCCATATAACCTAAAGAGGCCTATACAATCAACCTGTTATACCAGGATAGTCATATATATGTAGATGAAAAAAATTACAATATTGTGATCCCAAACCTCTGCTAGAAATGAGAACATCTAGAAAGAGTAATGGATCCTAAGATCTACAATTCCTAATCCTTATCATGCCCGGTTTGACAAATATATGTAGATATTCGCTGAAGAAGCAAGGAAACCAGTCTAGTCATGCGTATGCAAATACAGAGATATGTAAACACTCAGAACAAATTGCTGCGGATTTCAATGCTGGGCCATCAACAAGTGTCAGCATGCGAACTATTCAATGAAACATCGTCGATATGAGCTTTCGGAGCCGAAGTCCCACTCGTGTACCCTTACTGAGCGCACGACGCAAACCTTTACGCCTCGCCTGGGCCCTTCGTCACCGACATCGGAGTGTTGATGATAGGATACATGTTGCCTGGTCTGACGAGAATCGTTTCCAATAGTATCGACCCGCTGGACGTGTAATGGTATGGAGACACCCTCATGAGTTCATGGGCCCTGCATGTTAGCAGGGGACTGTTCAAGCTGGTGGAGGTTTTTTAATGGGGTGGGGCGTGTGCATTTGGAGTGACATAGGACCCCTGATACGTTTACATACGACTCTGACGGGTGACACATAAGTACATAACCTGGCTGATCACCTGCATACATTCATGTCCATTGTGCATTACGACGGACTTGGGCAATTCCAGCAGGATAATGCAACACTCCACGCGTCCAGAATTGCTACAGAGTGGTTCCAGGAACACTCTTCGGAGTCTAAACACCTCCGCTGGCCACACACCTCCCCAGAAATGAACATTATTGAGCATATGGGATGACTTGCAACGTGCCTCTCGTACTATTACGGATTTATAGACAGCCCTGCAGGATGTATGGTGTCAATACACTCCAGAACTACTTCAGACATAAGTAGAGTCCATGCCACGTCGTGTTGCGGCACTTCTGCGTGCTCGTGGGTCCTACACTATATTAGGCAGTGTACCAGTTTCTTTGGCTCTTCAGTGTGTATTAAAGACACACATATATATTTTGAAAAAAAAATGTATATGGGGCACTGATGGTGGCACAACAGAAAATGAATTATCTGTTTTTAGAATTTCTGTCTGCCTGTCTATTTGTATGAATGGGACTCACGCACCAGTAGTATTTAGTTTTAATGAGGTACAGATCCTGGTTCTCGGGAAAGATGAGAAATTAAAATTTAAAATCTAGGAAATTAGAGAGCGTCTATAAACCACGTAGCCCCATTTTGGCTTCACGTGAATCCCCTCCCCATGTAGCCTACGAGGCTTTTGCCTCTACCCTCCATCCCTCCCCCCTTCCTTTGCCCTTAGCTTTTTTCGCTATTGATTCATGAAGTCATTTGTACTGTTTTCTCTCATCATTCTATCGTAAACTACATAAGGAGATAATTAAATGACAGAAAAAATATTCACAAACTGTTGAGTGTTTTTAATTTTGTTTAAACTGTGACACATAATATGAATTAAAAGCTACGTGGCTAGGAAACCCCACACCTCCCTCCCCGTAGCCCAGCGTAGATTTCCAGGCAACACTTCTCCCCCAGTTAGATCGAACCACGTAGTTCATGGAAACTCCCCTAGTATACATTTATCGCTGGATATGAATACCTGAAAAATAGTTTGCTGAGGTTTGGAATATTATCCAACGCATGATCACAATGGTAGAATAAGTTACGGTTTATTTTCGCGTGGTGTCGAAAAACTAAGAAATGCAGATAAGTCTAAAAAGTTGGTTTCTATTAAGATTGCAAAGGAGGTTATCTTTGCGGATGCGGATGCAGATTACTGATGTTCATATGATGTGACATCCACGAATGCGGATGTAAAAAAATAAATTGTAATTTTTTAGATAAATTTAAAAAAAATAAACTTAAAATCAAAATTAGTACAATTTTTATCCCAAATTCTGCATTCTACATTCTAGTAAATTAGCTTATTTACATAACTACTCACGTGTCTAAAAATACTGTCTTTGTCATATGAACTTTGCGAAGTTGTCGGCTGGACTATACAGGCTTAAAGTCACGTCACCTCACTTCTCCGTGCCCCCACCATTCCACGCTCTAGCGGGTCATTCACAGTGCAAGCTTTAGAGCCTACCATGATCTGATTTTCCACTAAAGAACTCTAGTTGTACCGTGAAAGGGGTAGCAGGACTACATGTAGCACGTGATGGATGTTGTTGGACTCCCAGACAACAAACACAGGTCCTCCTGTCTAACAAACTATGGCGTCGGATCGTGACTAGAGGAAAAATCCTACTGTGCCTCGGGAAAGTATCAGTAGGAAGGACAGCTTGGAACATTTTGCGGAACCTCTTCTAGTAGCGTGAACAGGTGTTCCCATCCTACGGTAGTTCCACGGGGATGTCCTATACGTTGCACCGTCAATATGCAGCTTTACTTTAAATGCAGGGTAAAACTTGTAAACTCGTCGCTTAGGTAAAAACCGCTCAGTTCATTGTTACTTTTATTGGAGGATCGTGAGAAAAGAACAACCACGTTGTTGTTTGCTAGCGACGAAGGGACGAAGAGAAAAGAATAATATGTAATGCAATGTAAACAAGACCTCCTTATTCATCTTTATTACAAGTTGCAGATGTTAAGATTTAACGCGAAAGCTTCGCACTTGCGGATGCATTGCGGAGCTCCGTAACATCCGTAGTGTCTATTTAAAGGTAAATAACTTCTGGCAGTCGAAACGTTTAAAGTAATTTCAGTTGTATATTTTCCCCCTTGATGCCAATATGTTAACTGCGAATTAATTTGATAAAGAGAGAGAGGATCTTACATCCGTCTTCTTCTTTTTCTTCTTCTCGTGTCGATGACAACATTAAATATGTGGTAGTTTATCCGCCAATGCCATTGCTGTCAGTAGCTAATTGGTGGTCAAATGGGATACATGCATTCCGATTTGTGGACAAGACATCAGATGTGCCATGTTTTTTCTCTCCCGACATGTGGTATCTGGCTGTTTTCCCAGGTATTCCCATGTGGCAAGAATATCTTTGCAACGGCCAACTCCTACTCGAAGCCTGTTTAACGACTTCCATATGGGCCATGGTTGTTCAGACCCAGGTGGTAGACCCTCTTTTGCCCTGATCCACTCGAAATCGTGTTGCATTCTCTGCTTCCAAGCCAATGTTCTTTCATTGCTTGGTGCTCCATTTAGTGGCTTTGAAGTCCGCAGGAAGCTTAATCGGGACAATAGTCTGTATGGCGCTGGTGTATAGCCATATTGAGGGTGTCGGGCGTCTTCGTTCACTCTAAGCCTTACCACGCTAGTGGCAACTTCCCGGCATATGTCTCCAGGGGCGATGCCACTTTTCCCACAAGCGATGGTCTGAGGCAATCTGTGATGAGCAGACATGTTCTGTGGAACGCAACGTCTACTGTCTTAGCATGACTTGAATTTTTCCACACAGTACATTGCGACAGTGGCTTTTAAAAGTAAGATCTCGATCCATTCCAGGCCACATTTAGCTCTAGCTTAGAGCATTTATTGCGCAAGTGAATCACACAGACTACCTCTTTTTTTTTTTTTTTTCTTTTTTTTTTTTTTTGCTTTTTTTTGTCATTTTGCCTGTAGTAAGTTCCAAGGAATTAAGAGCTGTTGCTGCTGTTGTAAGTCTACCCTCGATGGCTCCAAAATTTAGGTGTTCAGCAGCTAGGGCAAGATCATCAGCGTAGATAAAGGACTTGCAATGGCTGTCCAGGGGCTGATCGTTAGTGTAGATGTTAAATAAAGCTGAAGCAAAAACACTTCCGTGAGGAAGCCCATTTTTCGGTTTGCGTAGAAGGCTTTTTGAATTCCAAAAGTTGACGAAATAATTCCTATTTCTGAGAAGTTTGTAGACTAGACAAGTGAGTAATTCTGTTTTATTGTAATTCATTTATTTTTAAATAGTGTTTATGTTGCAGCCTGTTTTAGAGATTAAGTATTTTAAGCCCATTGAGACTATCGACCTTGCGTTTGTTGAGAAACAGAAAAGTCGATAACGTATATTTTAACGTGCATTGGAAGTTTATCGTGATCTACTTCTTTTCGCAACAAACTATGAATAGAAAATTCAATTACCAGTGTAATTTTTCTATTGTATTGTATAGTGTCATAGTTTTATAGTGTATAAATTCTGCAATTGTAATACTTGAAAAGGAAATTTCTAATTGTATGGTACAACGAAATCTTTGAAAATAAGCAGTCTCTTTCTATTTCAATTAAAGAACAATTCCGTTACGTTTTCCAAAACAAGGTTAAACCGAAACAACGAAAAAATTCAGTGACGAAACTGTACAAATAATGACAGTACAAAACGCCATAAAATTTGAGAATAATCCATGAAACGAGGAACTTGTGGTGTTAATACGAACATCAGAAGATTAAGTTGCTAAAGTGGCATTTCTGAATTGATATATTCCATCAATGAATTTGCAGTAATGTACCAGCAGACATAAATCGATAATGATAAGAATTTCTATTATAAGTCATAAGAAGGAAAACAGATGAAAATAGGGAAATGGTTTTGACACATAATTAGAGTTAAGAGGAGAGGTTTTACACAAAAGTAAAAGGCTAAGAAGATAAGGCAGATAATGGAATCTAGGTTACCGTTAAGGACAAACAATCACCATAATGAAAAGAAAGAAGATGTAGAATCAGTAAAAAGTAGATCTTCGAGGGGGCAACAAAGAATGCATGATTTGCTTCATAATATTAGACTGAAATAAGTTTGAAACAATCTAGAGGGGTGAAACACATGTTGTGATATAACTGCTTGAAAGCTTCAGGACAGGAAGAAGAAGGGGAAAAAAGCAACTAACGGCTGTAAATTAATAAATAATTTCATCAGAATTTCAATTTCTTAAGCGATTTCTCAAAGAACGAAATATAATTGTAATATAAACTCTGTGTTAAGTTGCGTTGGCTGAGTTGAGAACGGTTCACGGTCTCAGAGATTTTATGCTAACATCGAGATAAACTATTAACCAAAATATTTAAGGTATAAAATGATGCTAAGTACCAGAATATTTCATTAAAATTACCATAAGACAAATTACAGTCAATCTGTGGTACAAGTCACATGGCCTTACCTGCAAGATGATAATACTTTTCCCTAAGCCGACATGGTCTTCTTCTCGGCAATACTCCTCCAACTCAAGACGCTACGGGATCTGGAAACATGGAAACACGAGTGGTTAGCAGGTCCATTAAATATATTAGTCACAAAACTCAGAACGCGGAATTATTGTGGGAGTGCAGTTTTCGCTTAATCTGAACCCCAATAATAAACTATAAATATGTATAAAATTACATTTTTATTTGTTCCAGATTACTTGGCGCCACAGAGAATAAAGAATACGACTATGAAAAATTAGTACATATTATTAATGCACACGCCTCTGGCCTACACAGTGAGACAAACTGGCTAAGAACTCGAATCTAAGCTGGAGGTGGTATGAATATGACATCCAGGGATCCGTTTGATAGTACAGTATGTGAATTGGTGGAGGTGCTCAAATGGAACTTTGAAACGAAATAAATTCCTTGCCTTAATTGAGATTTGTACCAAGTCTACTCGATCGTGTTGACTGATACAGTGTCCTCCAACAAAATATCTAAGATAGAAAGTTAACATCATAGAATTAGCGGATTCTTCATGCCTTAGTAATTAACCCGGACATGTCCGGCAATACTATGTAATTAAGGAGACATCCTAGCCTGAACAATACTTCTCATGGATTCGAGGGTTAGAATATATAGGAAATAATACTATCTAAACTACAGGAAGTGGCTGTTTCTATAGTATTGTAGGATAACTGAGCTCCAGTTTTCAGAAATTAAACTTAGAAATTTTTGAGCGGTCTAAAACGTAACAATAAGGATAAGATCTCCGATATGAACTCAATTTTTTCTTCCCTCAACCTCCGCTTTTAATGTTCTTTAAATTCTAAAACTACCACAATTTGATTAGCTTTAATTAAATTTTGGGATAAAGTTCCGTGAAAAAGTTTTACGATAGTTATTTTCTTATTATTTCTTTCATACTATCCTCGAACGATTGTTCAAATGTTTTTATATTACAGTTCTGGTATAGAAAATATTATTTACTTTGTAGGCTGTTCTTCTTATCAGGAACCATTTATAAAATTACGCCTTTTAAATTTAATAGCCTTCGCGGCTTACACTTGTTTGATGGTATTAAAATTTATTGTTTTCATCTCAAAAAAATTAACACTGTCTTTACGTTTTTAAATATTAATGGATCAACAGATATCATAATACACACTACTTTACTCGCAACCTGTGGCATGAGCTCCAATAATAAATTAAAAATATGTATAAAATTGCATTTTTATTTTTTCCGGAATTCTTATGCTTTAACTTTATTTATTATTTTTCATGAAAAATCTATTCAGTTACTTCCTTTTTTAAAACATTCAAACAAACTCCCGAGATACACGATTTTTTAATATATCGCAACAAATATAAAATTGGAGAATGTTAACTACGCGTTCATACAAGCTACTTGCCGATTTAAGACAAAAGATTTCAGTTCTGTCGGAACGCTGGAAAAACATCTAAACTATGCTACTTTTTTGTTCGTATTAACTGATGGTTGCAGGAACATTGTCTCACCCCTCACCTTTGAAGATTTGATATTTGTTTTGGTCTATAACCTCTTCCTAGACCATTTCGGCTTGGTTGGCCCTATGAATAACAAGCTGCTATAGGGAACACCTGAATACAAAGAGATCAACGAGAAACTCAACGGCGCTACTAAGGGAATGAATTCTCCGCAATATGGAGATGATTCTTTCTGCCGACCGAGGCGAAAAGAGGCTGTCATGGTAGCCTTAGCACGGAGCACTTCGGAAAACTGGGTACCGCTAGGAATGAAGATGAAATTATGGAAATAGTGGTGGCTAGCTATAAATTCCCCACACAACTACTCCCGCAGGTGTAGAATGGTAGCGGCAAAACCCAAAGTGGTGCTCTCTGACGGACCGAAAGTTAGCAGTTGGCCAGTTGCTCTCGAAGAAAACTCTGGAGCTTACCTGTTAGGATGTCTGCTCCGGAGGTACTGTTTCATCAACTGAATCGTTGCTGCTTTTATTTCTCGGTTGACAACCGGAGAGCAGCAGCACTTTGCAGTTTACAGCGCTGAGACACTCCGGCTAGCACGACTCTTCCGGCAGGTTGTGTAGGGGGCGGCTGACTCGTCACGACCCCCACAGTGGGACCACACTTGCTGAGTTGTTACTGTGACCAGTCTTCGTGCACTAATGTAACCTAATCTCATCTCGCTAAAAGCTTTCCCCTCTGTGACCTTCCCAACTCCGACGGATTCCCAGATGTCAGTTTAAACAGTTTAGATATCTGATCATCATATGGCACAGAAAATATAACTAAGAAAAAAAAATGCAAACAGTATTACTTAGTTGTAAATTAACAAAGGATTGCATGATTACAAGTAGATTAGTCAGCAACTTTACTGCCAAAGAAATTGAACGTAGTACGTTTCGTAAGAGAGCAGCATATCCTTCTTTCCCCCTACAAATTGTTCTCTCTTTTTCATTATTTTTGTTTTTGTTTCATATTACTTCATCCTATCCTTATTATTCTGGTTCAATTATTACGAACTCTTCACCGAAGTTGCTTACATTCTTGAGTCTTGGTACTTATGGGAACGTACAGAATGGTTAAAGGGGATTCAAATTACAAATAACTGTCAATCTTCACAAGTTCACATTACTAAAAATCAGTCGTGCATCGGATTTTCGAAAAGCGCAATTTCACTATAATAGTACCCAATATCCAAAGTACGTTCGAAATTTTGGTCAGCACGCTTTACTATTTTTGCTTAGGGAGCGTCCATAAACTAATCCCTTATTTGAATTGAATTATCAGTGTAATTATCAATTAATTATCAATTTAATTATCAGTTTTTTTCCGAAATCATTTACATTGTTTGTATGAAAGAAGTTCCAAATTGATCGCGATCTATGTGGCTTAAACCATTAAATATTAAGTGGCATAGCATAAGTTCTTAAGATTTATTTTTAGCATTCTTCTTTTTCACTGGGATCATTATTTCAGCAGATGTAAGCTGTGTCAGCCGTTAAAAGATTTTAATAAGAAAGAAAGGTATAAGAACCTGTGAAAATTTGAGATCAAGTTTATATCGCGATGCATGATGACACTGACATGCGATACAGGGAACGTATTAATTCTCTTTTCTAGCGGCAATATTAGCTGAGTTGGTGTTAGGTTGAAACGCATTATCGACAAAGTTAACAACTGAAGCTTTTTGCTACAGCAGAAGGGACGATAAATTAAACATGAGTTTTATTTTTAAACAATTGTGTTAAGCTAAGGAACTGCAGAGAAATAAATTGCCATAACACTCCATTAAACCCGTCATTTTTGACGGGCCTTGGAGCTAGTCTGAATAGAGTTAGCAAACATTTAATGACCATTATAAATGCATACATACATTCACACCAATCTCAGCATCAAAGCTCGTAATTTTGGGGGTTGTTGTCCTGAGAAATTTCCTCCCTCAGTCTTCTTTTTACTTCTGGTTGGTTGTCTTGATGGCGTATTATTCGTTGTTCCTTAACGCTCCGTCAGGTCTACTATGTTTGTCAGTGGCGGATTCATATTCGCCCTTACAGGTGGACTGGCAGAGTGATGTGCTGCACTGTAGAATTTATAGGTTTGTCGCGTGAATCTTTCGAGAAGCCTGACTATCCCGTTGCGTCAGTGGGGAAACCGTCGGGAAGACTCAGTACCCGCTGTAGTGCTCTTTTCTGCAACACTTGCAACTTCTTCAGGTGGCAAATAGCAGTGTATCCCCAGACGGGGCTAGCATACTCAATTACCGGCCTAATTAAGGAGCAGTAAATGGCAACTCCCAGACGTGGTGCCAATGAGCTTTCCCAGTTAAGTATCGGGTAAACAGTATGGAGCCGAGCACTTACCCTTTGCATGATATCCTTGAAGTGTGCTCACTATGTCAGCTTACAGTCAAGTGTTACGCCGAGGTAGCGAGTAGTTGGTACCCAGGGGATGATTTACCTCCAAGCTGAAGTTGTGGGTGTGTTAGCTGCAGTCAGCGGCATCCTAGGCGTCGCGTCAGCATAATCGCTTGCGTTTTGGCGGGGTTTATACTTATCCGCGACCTCCTGGTGCAGACTACCGTCTGTTGAAGAGTTTCCTGCAATCGTTTCATGGCGATGGCTCTGCTGCGGCTGGATTTGATGAATGTCGTATCGTCGGCGTACGTGGCCGTTTTCACATTCGCAGCCGCTGGAATGTCGGCTCTGTATTGGGTATAAAGAACAGGACCCAGTACAGAGCCCTGTGGTACACTTTCACGAATGCGCCGTCGTGTTGACAGGGTGTCGCCGACCCTGACGCAGAAGGTGAGCCTCGACAGTTAGCTGCGGATCAGTTTCACAAAGGGGCCCTGGCAAGCCCTCTACGGAACCCAAGCTGGTCATCGGGTATGACCCAAGCAACCTGCATGTAGGTGTCAATACGCTTCAGCAGAATTCACTCGAACACTTTGCTGAGCGCGGGTAACATGATGATTGCCCGGTAATGCTTGCGAAAGATTGAATCTTTTCCAGATATATGGGCCCCGACAACAATGACATGGTTCCACACTCTCGGAAAATCCTGGTTTCGCAGAATGGTATTGAGGAGTCGCGCCAAGCAGTTCATAATTTCTGGTGGTAGATTTCTGAGTGACCGATTGTATACTTGGTCGTGCCTTGTGACTTTCGTGGACGAAGTGCGGCTATACAGCTAGCTATCTCCTGCTATCCAATCTCGGTGATATCATCGTCATCGTCGACTGACAGGTACATCCGCAGACTGCGACGCACTGCGGCGGTCGTCAATATCATCATCGACAGGCTTGAAATTTTTCTCAAGGGTGGCGCGTTAATCTTATCTTCCGGTAGAAATTTAAGACCACGTTCACCGGAGCGGTGGTATCAGCTTCCTCCGGCGGGAGATCCGCCTAGTTTCGTTCCACATGCTGCTATCGACTGGTCGCAGCATTGCAACACGAGCGAACCACTCACGGTTTCGATGATATACCAGTCCTACCTTCAGCTATCGCTACATCTGATTGAGGAGGCGGCGATTGGCACGGTTCCTCGACAGTTTCTATTCCTTTGCGATACGATTTTTGTGTCTGATCTGCGCAAGAAGGTGCGGTGGAAGCTGGGATTAATGCTCTATGCCTGGGCGGATCAGTGTTGTGGCGACCTTTGTGGCTTCATTTATGGTGTTGGTGAATAATGTTAGAGCCGTCTCAACATTCCCGCCCACTGCACCCCTATCGAATTTGATCGCTACGATTTCTCTATACTGGTCCCATTCTTCTGCTTGTAATTTGAAATTGGTCGACTCGTTCGCTGCCATACCCCAACGTCGATTTCAGGTAACACAGATGAGTGGTCCGAGGAAAGCCTATTAACGGTTGTTGCCGAGAAAAATCCTGTAATTCCCTTTGTTACAGCAATGTCAAGAACATCAGGCCGACTGCCATTTACAGGATGAAGCGATGCTTCTACATCTACATCTATACTCTGCAAATCACAAATACTGTGGGTGGTAGAGGGTGCTAAGCACCAACCCTAATTCTGCGCAATCCAATCCCGAACAGATCGAGGAAAGAAGGAATACATAAATAAATCACTACGGCATCTTATTTCTCTAATCTTATCCCTCCTGTCATTGCGACCTAAACAGGTTGACGGAAGAAGTATTTCGTTGCACTCGTAACTTAAAGATTTTTGCATATTCTCCAGCAAATTCAAACGAAAACGACGTCGTCTGTCCGCCAAACAATCCCAGCCCAACCCACGAATCAGCTCTGTGACACTTACTTAAGGACTGTAACTTGCAGTCACGAATCGAGCGGCTCTTCTCTGTACGTTCTCTAATGTGCCAATCAATCCCCTGCGATACGGATCCCAAATTCCACAACAGTATTCCAAATGCGGACGCACTAGTGTTTTGTACGCTATTTCCTTTGTATGAGCATTACAACTTCTCAAAATACGTCCTATGAATCGTAGTTTGGAATTAGCTTTGCCTACAACGTAAGTTATGTGCAAGTCCCATTTCATGTTGCTTTGTACTGTTACGCCTAGATACTTCAGGGAATCCACAGTGTCAACAACTGAATTGTTAACTTTATACTCCTGAGCAAGCGGGGTCTTTTTATTACTTATGTGCATTGCCTTGCACTTTTTACAGTTAAGTGTAAGCTGCCATTCTCGGCACCATTCCGAAATAACATCCAGATTGCGCTGAATTTGTAAGTAATCGTCAGAGCACCTCACTTCCCTATAAATAAGTGCATCATCAGCAAAAAATCGCATCCTGCAATTAACGTTGTCACCGAGATCGTTTATAAAAATTAAGAAAAGAAGTGGTCCTATTACACTTCCTTGAGAACGCCCGAAGTAACATCTAGTTTAGAAGAGGCTTCCCCGTCTACAACGACATACTGTGACCGATGAGTTAGAAAATCGCGTATCCATTCGCAAATCTGATCAGATATACCGTACGCTCGGATCTTCGCTAAGAGTCGGTTGTGTGGTACAGAGTCAAAAGCCTTCTGGAAATCCAAGAGAATAGCATCAACTTGTTATCCTGCATCGATAACCTTCATTACGTCATGCGAAAATAGAGCCAGTTGCGTTTCACACTTACGAAATCCGTGTTGGTATGCTGTAAGTACCTCGTTTTCATCTAGAAACTTCATTACGTTAGAGCATATGACATGCTCCAGAATTCTACTGCAGACAGATGTTAGAGATATGGGTCGATAATTCCTAGGATCTCTCCGATCACCTTTCTTGAAAACGGGAATCACCTGCGCTATTTTCCAGTCAGGAGGTACTTTTCTTTCCTCTAAAGATTTACGAAATATATCTGATAGAAATGGTTCTATTTCTTCCGCGTATTCCAAAAATAATCTTACTGGAATACCATCAGGACCCGGCGCCTTCCCCCACTTCAGGAGCTTTAATTGCTTTATGATACCTACACTATCAATTTGAACTGGATCCATCTCAAATTCTATACGCCGTGCAAAAGCGGGAATGTTTTCCATGTTTTCGTCAGTGAAAGAATTTTTAAATTCGGTGTTAAATACGGTAGCCTTTTCGCGGCTGTCATCAACTTCCCGACCGTCTTGTAGTAGAACTGACATATTGTTGTGACAACCACTTATTTTTTTTACATACGACCAAAATTTCTTTGGATTTTCAATGAGGCTCTTGGAAAGTGAGTTGCATTAAAGGCCTAGCGCATCGCATTCTTGACCTGTCCTCTTGTCTCAGCTAGCTTTTCAAAATCACTCCTATACATCGTCTTTCTTGAGCGTGCATGAATCTTCCTTTGCTTTGTAAGTAACCTTTTAACTTCACGCGTTCCCGTCCTTGATTGTCCTTTTCGGTATATGTAAGTCCATACCTTCCCTGACTATATTTATGAACCGAAGCCACATCTCTCCAACCGAGCCTCTTCCTTCTATAAAGGTAGTATTTATCCCTCAAAAACGTTCTTAAACTCTCATTTGGGGCCTTTTCGAACCTGTAAACGACCCTTTCTTTTTTTTTTTTTTTTTTGCGCTCGACTGTTAATTTTACTGTAGCAATTATAGCTTTATGATCGCTTATTCCCGTGGTGGTAGAAATGTCCGTAAATAATTCAGGCCTATTTGTACCGAGAATATCTAAAATGTTTTCGTTATCGTTGTCACACCGCGTTGGTTCAGTGACGAGCTGTTCAAGATTAAGATCTGAGGAAAGGTCAAGAATAATCTCACAGGATATTTTATCCCTGCCACCAGTAACGTTGGCGTAATTACTCCAGTCAATATACGGCAAGTTGAAGTCGCCTCCTAGTATTATTCCATGATCCGGAAATTGACGAGCTATATTACTTACGATATTTCTTAAGGCCTCAGCAAGACCTACATCTGCATCTGGTGGACGATAGAAAGACCCTATTACAAGTTTTGTCCTAGCTACGTTTAGTCTAATCCATAGGATTTCACAGACCGTATCAATATTTATTTCGTTACACGACAGTTGTTTACGAACAGCTATAAATACACCACCTCCATTTGAATGTAACCTATCCTTACGGAAAACATTCATGCTATGGTTAAAAATTTCTGCTGAACTTAAATCCGGTGTTAACCAGCTCTCAGTACCTAGTACAATATCAGCTTATGTGCTACTAATAACGCTTTAGAGCTCAGGCTGCTTATTACAAACACTTCTACAGTTTATAACGAGTACTTTTAACGGTCGAGATTGATGCTTCATCAGGTCCCCATACGCATGGGTAGGGATAAAATTATACGAGTAAATACAAGTACTTACTCGATACATTCATTCCGATACCAAGTAATTTTTGTATCGATACTTGAAAAAATAAGTATCAAGTAGGTATTGGTCAAAAGTACTCGTTTCGGTGTGTATACCAATATCACGAATATCATGATTTCATTTAACACATTAATTGATACATTAAACGCTCATCTGTATGTATTGTTGGCAATCTTGTTTGTCTATGCCCGGCCGAAAAAAAAAAAAAAAAAAACCCTCTCTTTCGTCCCTACAGTCGCCATTTTATATCGTGGTCGTCATTGACTCATTGTTTTGTTTTCATTCTGCGTTCGTAATTCTAACCTAGGGCTGCCATCGTTGATTTGTGTTTAGTTTTGCGTTAGGTATATTTGCTGATTGAAAATGGGACCTCCAAAGTCTAATGGGTGGCAATATTTCAAGAAAAATGATGAAAAATCGCAATCTGCAAAAAATGCTTTAAAACTGTGCGTTTTTGTGGCAATACTCCTAATTTGCATAAGCATTTAAAAAGCCACCCCGATACTGCACCTGTTAATAGAAACGATAAGATTTCAATGTAAGTACGACATTTATTAATCTACAAAATTATTATTTGATACGTTTGGATGTTGATTGTGTATAGTTTTGTGTGGATACGTTAATCGATGTTGTTTGATATAGTCATATTGTAAGTATTGACTGGTATCGATTAAGTAAAAAACTTTTAACTTAACAGGCAAACACTTAGAAAAACAAATATTTTTGGGGAGCACAACAAAAACCGACTTTTTTCATAAAATTAGTTTTATTTTGTCCTAGTCGGTATTAGTCCTTTAACGAGCAGTAAGGTGAATATGTAATAAATAACTTTCGTAAAATAAATGTATACTTTTGTATCAATAAAGACTATAAATACTTATTACATACTGTTTTTTTTATTTATTCCAAATTTCACTACGAAAAATCAATCGATACGAGTAAGTATCGATACTTTTCAATGGATACCGAATAAGTATCGATACTTTACGACCGATACTGTGTCGAGTAAAAGTATCGATACCTCAGTGGTATCGTTTTATCCCTACGCATGGGTTGTGGTGGTGAGCTAGGCGTCTTAGGAGGTTTCCAGCCGGATTAACAGTTCTGCTATTCCAGTCCTGACGCTTCGCATTGAGACTTTTTCTGTTTTGAAGCTTTGGCGTTGCCGTCTGCAATAACATCGGTTTTTCTGACTTTGCGGCTAGGCCTTGCTTCACCTGTTTCGTCGAACCGTCTAGGAACTGCGGTTGCATGGAGAGCGAGGTAGCAATCACGTCTTTGATCACCTCGGCGAAGGATAAGTCTGATAGCACCCTGGAAGATTCCTGTTTCTTCCCCTTCTGTTGCTTCGACTTCAGTTTCTTTGGATTAGAATTGTTGACCCAAATTTTGTATTTCTCTGGACCCCGTAATTACTGTTGATTTGACTGCAACTGTTGTAGATGTCTCTGAGGAACCTCTGTCTCCACTCCACTTTGACGATCGCGGGATCGCTTATAGGCTGGACAGCCTTTCATCGCGCAACGTGGTTGCCGTGGCAGTTTCCGCAGATTGGTGGGTCACGGTCCGTCTGCGTATGGCAGTACTTTGCGTCGTGTTGTCGCGCACACTTGACGCACACAGGACGCATTTTGCAATGGCGTGCCACATGGTTAAACAACTGAAAGCTGAACCATTGCTGCGGTCCAGCTGATGATCGCAGTTTCTCTGTCTATACTCTGTGCTTGTCACCCTCAAATATGGTGCGATTTCCGGGCAGGTCTGGTAACACTACCAGAAATGATGGCATTATTTTGTTGCTGCCAGGAGCCACCGACCTCACTTCGTATCCCATCTCTGTTAGCTCTTCTTTCAATGTCGCTATTGGCAGAGTCCTAGGGATGCCATGAAACACCACCTTCAATAATTTGACCGCACTGGTGTAGTACGGGAATCTTCACTGTTGAAGGAGTGTCGTGACGGTGGTAGTCATGCTGAATTTTATTTTGTCGCCACCTGCTGTTTTAGCAGCAAATAGACTCTTGATGACAGCTGTCACCCGTTCATGAAGTGTCTTGCTGTTTTCTTTGAATTCCACCACTATGAGTGGGATGGATTCGCATCTCGGCTCCAATCGCGGCGTGTCTTCGATAGGGAAGGCAATGAAACGGGTTTCTACCTCAATCGCAGTTGGGTCCAATGATAGTAGGGGCTTTGCTGTCTTTTTCTCAATGATGAAGCCTTCCTGGTCTGGCTGCCAGTTCTGGGTGTGGCAACGACGCCCTCTGAATCTTTTCCGCCCAGAGACAGAGGATGCACTATTGTCAGTGGCTTCGATGGTGTTTTTTTTTTTGTACCATAACTGTCTTTTGTTTCTTGGCCCTACCTAGTTTTGTCACTGCTAAGTTGACTACAGTAGATTGGCACGCCTCCTCCTTCCTGTGGTTGACGGCACGTGGCTGTTTATAATATGTACTCTCTGGTGGAGTAGTAGGACGCTTTCTCGGAGTTAAATCTTTACTCACACAGTACACGTCACCAGGTATACGCTGAATGTTGAACCCAGCGGCTGGTGTAGCGTCTTCATCCATTTCCATGTCACATACTGATGGGTGAACGAGCTTAATTCGCTGCCAGCAAGTCCTTCACGTGATGCCAGCAGTCGCGAATAGTTCCGAATTATTCAACAACGACACACGCAACACATAATTTCTTGTCGCTTTCGTATACAATACCTATCTCAAATTCTCACAAAATGTAAACACATATTAATGAAACCCCAATCACAATACTTTAACTACTACATTTGCAATTATAAAGTATGAAAAAAACCAGAAAGAACGATGAAATACTAATTACATTATAAAATCTGCAATTTTCATTCCTCCCAGCTGAAGGCTGGGTGGCGGGCTGCTGGAGGATCACAGAGATCCTTTTCAGCCTACTACCCCACAGTGATGGAAGGGGCATGGAAGGTCAGCCGTGGCCTTGTAGGGAACCACCCCAGCATTCGCCTAGAGTGACTGAGAAAAACCACGGAAAACCTCGGACAGGATGGTCGAACCGGGTTTGACCCCGGTCCTCCTGAATGACAAGTAACAGTACGAAATCGCACTGCCCAAGCATCGGTCTAGACAGACAGACATCAATTACGTAGGAACGAACAGTAGTCCCAGTTTATGGGGAAGTTTGTGCGCGATTGGCGCATCTCCTTCCATATTATATAGTGGTGGTCCTTAAGAGAGTATTGCATATTTTGATCTGTCACATCCGCTGGTTTTGTTCTTGACCAAGTTAATTTTACATCAGTGGTGGACAAGGAGTTTCGTTGGCCACCTTAAAGAGTTGTCATAAAGTGGTTCAGTCCCTAGTGCTACCATTAGCGGGTTCGAAGATTGTTGGCATTTTTCATAGAATTGGGCCGCCATTTTCTCAAAGTGTTTGCGTAGCAATGGCAGTCCACTTATGCGGTGTAGATCATCGTTCCTTGTCTCATGAGGCAGATGATAAGAATATCTGATTGCTCTGTTTGGGATAGACTGCAGGGTTCGGAGATGGGAGGCAGCAGTGTTTCCCCAGATAACTGCAGCGTACTTCAGGATAGGCCGTACTAAGGCGGTATATAACCGGATGCCTAAATCCGGTCTTAGAGCTGAAGTGGGGTTCAAGACAGGGTATAAGTCTCGTAGCCTCCCTGTGGCCTTTCCACGCACGTTGGTAACATGGGGTTCCCAGGTCATCCTCCTGTCCATTTTGACCCCTAAGTACGTGGCTGTGCGGGTCCAGTTGATTTCTTCCCCAAAGACAGACAGAGATGTTAGGTGAGGAACCTTTTTCCTTGTGATGATGAGTGCCTGGCTCTTCAGTGCGTTAAAAGCCAGCCGCCACTTTGTTGCCCATTGCTGTATGTCGTTGCAGTCTTGCTCGCGAGGTGTTGATGTTGAGGCTCCTAGTGTACAGGGTTGTGTAGTCCGCATAAAGGGCCTTCTTGACTCGTGTTGGGCTGGGGGTGTCAGCCGTGTAGAGGTTGTAGAGAACTGGGCCGATCACTGAGCCTTGCGGGACACCTGCAGAGATGTTCTTGATTGATGAGTAGGCACCATCCATTACTACTCGGAACGTCCGACCTTCTAAATAGCTTCGTAGCAATCGGACATGGGATAGCGGGACCCCTTGTACAAGCAACTTTGACAGAAGACCCTGGTGCCACACCGAGTCAAATGCGCAGCTGCCATCCAGGAGAACTGCACCGAAGTACTCTCGCGGCTCGAAGGCGGCGAAGGCTTCTTCGACGAGGCGTAGGAGCTGTTGTGGTGTTGAATGGAGCTTCCGAAAACCAAACTGTTCGTCTGGGAGCAACTCTTCTCTGTCTATGAACCTGCTGAGTCTTTTCAAGTATAGTCTTTTGAATACCTAGGAAGCTGATCGGGTGGTATGATCTGGGAGACTTCCTGTCCTTCCAGGCCTTCGGGATAGGTATTACCTCTGCTTGCTTCAAAGTATCTGGGTCTTCGAAGAATCTCGTTGAAGGCCTCAGTAATATATAGGACAGCAGCAGGGGGCATATGGCGGAGAATGCCTCCACCGATGCCGTCATGTCCCACCGCTTTCTTAACCTTCAAATTGACTAGCGTTTTTGCAACCTCCTCTGCCGAGACCTCTTCAATGACATCTTACCCCTGGGGAGCAGCTGCCAGGAAGCGCCGTACATGTTGTTCTACCATGATGATGTGCGCAACGTCTCTTGGGATCTCGACTGGCTGGAAGTTGGCCCTGTATGTTTCGGCTAGTACTTCGGCCTTCTCTTCAATTTTACAGACGTAGTTGTTTCCTACTACTAGTGGCGGAATCTTCTGCTTTCGACGAAGTAGGGCTTTAGTAGTGCGCCATGCCGACCCATCTTGCATGTCTAGTGCAGAGATGAAGATGCACCAATCAGATATTTTGTGTTGGTTCACCTCGGCCTTTATCTCTCTTTGCATCCGATTTATGGCCCTCTTGGTGGCCTGGTCCCTGGTGATGTGCCATTCCCTAGTTAGCCGGTTCTCTGATGAAGGCAGGCAGTTTTCTTGAACGTGGCATCTGTGGGCGGTGCGGTCGCGTGGCTGCATCTGCTGCTTCATTAATCCACTCTGCCAGATCGGTCACCGCGGCAGAGGGGCCAGTTACTGAGGGACGAGGTGCCTGTTGTATGCGCTGTTACAGAATGTCATGGAAGGCTTCCCAATCGATTGCTCGGAGGTTCCTGTTTTTCTTGTCCAGCCGTGGGGTGACATCCGCCATCATATAGAAAATCAAAGGTGTCGGATGATAACGCAGTTTTACAGGTGATTGCTATATTGTGTTGCAGGCCTTTAGTGATTGCAAAGTCGAGGACGCGTGGGAGGCCGTGTCCGAAGCTTGTTGGCTCTGTCGGTCCCCAGATTATTGCGTCGTTGTTTTCGACAACGCGCAGTAGCCCTCGGCCGTTTGCGTTAGTAAGACGCGAGTTCCAGGCAGCGTGTTTCGCATTGAAGTCACCAGCAATAAAAAAGATGACCCTTAGGCGGAGAAGAGCAGAGATGTCATCTTCTTGCAAGTTTCCTTGAGGTGGTCTGTATGCGGCTAGAAACAGGATTCTTCCCCTAGGCGTCTCAACTGCTACACCACATGCCTCGATGGTCTGCAACTGAGACAGGTTTACCTCATAATGTTTGATACTGTTCCTGACAAAGACCGCGCTTCCACCTCCCGCGGTAGGCCGGTCATATCTGTAGCACGTGTAGTTGGGGTCGGCTGCTCTGATCCCCGGCTTTAGATGCGTTTCGTTGACTAAATATACATCGACGCCCTCATCTCTTAGGAATTCTCTAAATTCACCTAACTGACGCCAGAGGCCGTTGGCATTCTGAATACCGATAGTCAAGTCTTCTATGGCATTAGCCATGACGTTCCTGGTTACCTTGTTGCACGGCAGTTGTTGCCATCCTAACGGCCTACGCCATCTGACGCGGCAAGTCTTGAATTAATTGAGATGAGTTACGATGTTTAGAAGACAATTTGCGACTGTTTGGATTGTTTAGACCAGTGTTTCCCAACGTGGGGCCCACGCCCCACACGGGGGCAATTTGGTTTTTTTAGCGGGGTAATTTAGAAATTGACTTGATACGACTTTGCCGCTTTCTCTTCGGGTTATTTAATTGCAATGCTAGATATAGGTACAAAATATAGCAAAAAAGGAAATTCTTAAAACAGTGCTGTAAATAATTATTGGGTATAGTTTCGTTTGATGTTAGCAAAATATATCATCTGGATGATTTGAGTCGTCAACGTGACCTTTTTGGGATTCAACGCCTAATGTGCCACCTGTAGTGCTGTAGTAAGGTGTATTAATTTAATCAAATCTAGTGCCAAATGCGAGCGCCTTTTTAAGTTATTTTGTGAAGAACAATATGAACACTATTTGGGAATTTTACTTCATACTGAAGTAAGATTGCTGTCCAAAGGAAACTGTTTAAAAAGATTTATGGAACTGTTTGATAGTCTCAGTAATTTTTTAAGAGACAAACCCGAAATGTAGTATCTGTTAACAATCGATGGTAAAGCTTTTGTGAGTTATTTAGCAGATATCTTTGAAAAGTTGAATACATTAAATAAGCAACTACAAGGAAATAATAAAACACTTGTCGATGCAAAGGCAAAGATATTTGGTTTCATTACCAATATAGAGTTATATTGAAAAAACCTTAACAACAAAGACTTTGAACAGTTCTTTTGGCTCAAAAAATGTTACTGATAAAGCCTTACTTATTATAGTCAATCATTTGAACATTCTATCCAATGATTTAAAAGAAAGATTTTCCGATTGAAAATAAATTGATTTCCCAATATGGATGATGCAGCCAACATTAGTGGATTTGTCAGACATATCAGATGTTCAGTATCAAGAAGAACTTGCAGAATTGCAAAATCACGAGTCAGTTAAAACTTTATTTAATATAAAAGGTGCAATGGCATGGCTTTGTGAAGAAACTAAAATAAAATACCCAAATGCAACAGAATGTGCAAGAAAACTTCTATTACCTTTTCCATCTTCGTATTTAGCCGAATCTGGATTTAGTGCAGTAAATGATTTACTGATAAAAAAAAAAAATCGACTGGATATAACACAACGTAACTCTATGTAGCAAGCATCAAGCGCAAGGGTCACACTAAATTGCCATAATAAATCTTTAGTAAAAATCATTTGAATTTTAGTATTTCATTATATGTTTTTTAATTTTACTTACTGTGTTTTATGACAGTATTAAAGTTTTTTCTTACAAAAACCATCCTATATGAGTTTCTTTAATAACAAATAATTTTTTTATTAAAAATTATGTATGGGGGGGCAAAGGAAAAATGTTAAAAGTGGGTCATGACCCAAAAAAGGTTGGGAGACACTGGTTTAGACTGTCTTGAATTAATTCACATAAGCTACGATGTTTAGAAGACAATTTGCAACTGTTTGGGCAGTAAAGAGTAATTGAACTGTTATACATGAATAAATTTACATTTCATTCCTCCCAGCAGAAGGCTGGGAGGTGGGCTGCTGGAGAGTCATAAGGGACTCTTTTCAGCCAATCTACTACTACGGGGAGGGAAGGGGGATGGAAGGTCGGCCGTGGCCTTGTAGGGAACCATCCCAGCATTCGCCTAAGTGTCTGAGGGAATCCACGGAAAACCTCAGACAGGATGGCCGAACCGAGTTTAACGCCGGTCCTCCCGAATTATAGGTAGGAGGCCAAAATTGGCCTCCTCCCATCTCGGTGATGAATAATATATTTATTGTTTTTTCATTCCTTCCCCGGTGGGGAAGGCGGGCTGGCAGCGCATTGGTAGCGCTCTTCAGCCTAGTGAGTTACATAAAATATACAATTGTTTTTAACATATGCATTTGCTTACAACTAGACATTATAATTGAGTTTACAGTTGTTTTACATACATTTTTTTTTTTTTTTTTTTTTTTTTTTTTTTTTTTTTTTTTTTTTTTTTTAGGAGCGGTTCAGGAGTTGGAACTTCAAGCTGATTAGCTTATAGTGTGGGATATATTTTTGGGCGCTTCTGTCGCTCGGATATGGGTGGCGGTCGGTCGATGTGTTGGGTGAGTATGAGGATGTTCAGGAGGTGGAGAGTGGGAGGTATTTGTTTGTAGTAGTTGGGGAGATGGGGTGGTTCAGTGATTAGTTTTAAGGTTATGGGATTGTTGTTATGGATACTGTTGATAGCATATTTGATACGGAGTGATTCGAGGTGGATGAGGATGTGGGGGAATTTTATGAGGCTGTATAGTAGATTGGTAGGAGATGGTAATCGGATGCGGTAGGCGATGCGGAGTGCGTGGCGTTCTATTATTTGCAGTCTATTGTAAAAACGGTCGGGAGCGGATATCCATGAGAGGTGACCATAGGTGAGAATAGGGCGGAGAAATGCTTTGTAAGTATTGATGATGATATTGCTGCGGAGTCCCCATGATGTGCCGGTGAGTGATTTGAGTAAATTGAGGCGGGTTTTTGCTTTTGCTATGATTGTGTTGAGGTGGGGTGTCCATGTTAGGTGCCGGTCGAGGGTTACGCCTAGATATTTCACTGTAGGTTGTTGCGGGATGGGGTGGTTGTAGATGGTGATGTGAAAATCCGTGAGGCGGTATTTTCGGCTTGTTTTGCCGAAAATTATTGCTTGCGTTTTGTTGGGGTTAATGATCAGTCTCCATCGGTTACACCACTGCACAAATTTGTTGAGTTCGGTTTGTATTGCTTTTTGGGATTGTTGCAGTGATTTATGGATGGATAAGTATGCGGTATCGTCAGCGTATTTAAGGATGTAAGTTGGTGGTGCGGGGAAGGGTATGTCGCAAATGTATAGGATGTATAGGAGGGGTGAAAGAACAGATCCCTGGGGGACACCTGCGGTAGGGGAGAAGGTACGGGAAAGGAAGTTGTTGATAGTTACAAAGGAGGTGCGGTGTGAGAGGAAGGAGGCTATTGTACGGATGAAGGTGATGGGGAGGGCGAAGGTTTGGAGTTTGAAGATGAGTCCAGCGTGCCATACTGTGTCGAATGCTTTTTCGATATCTAGCAGGACGAGGATTGCGGATCGGTGGGTGTTCAGGTGCGTAGTCAGGAGGTGTACTAATTTCAGGAGTTGATCTTGAGTTGACAATTTCGGGCGGAAGCCGCACTGGGCTGGGGATAGGAGTGAGTGTTGGGATAGGTGTTGATGGATTCTTTTGGATAGTATTGTTTCGAAGATCTTGCTGAAAACGGAGGTAAGGCTGATAGGTCGGTATGAGGTGGGGTCTGATTTGGGCTTATTGGGTTTGGGGAACATGAGAATTTTAGAGGTTTTCCATTTGGGGGGGTAGATACCAGAGTATAGGATGTATGTGAATAGGAGAGCTAGGAGTTGATGAAATGAATGGGGGGCTTCCTTGATGTGTCTGTAGGTGATGGAATCGGGGCCGGGTGCTGTATTTTTCTTGGTGTGGAGTACGGAAAGGATGTCGTTAGTGGTGATGGGGGTGTTAAGCCCAGTGCGGCTGACATTATGGATGTAGTTGTAGTCGGGCTTGAGGGGGGGTGAGGAGGTATCGGCACGCTGTTCTATTATGGGGGAGTCTGTATAATCAAAGCGGGGGTCGTTGGGTGTGGTATGGACTTTCTGGAGATGGTCGGCGAAAAGATTTGCTTTTTGGATGTCATTGGATACGGGATGGTTGTTATGTAGAAGGGGGTAGGTGGGTGCGGTTTTGAGGCCAGTTATACGTCTGAAGGTGGACCAGTATTTGGAGGAGTTCTGAATGTATTGTAGGCTTAGCTGGTTGCAGGTGTCCCTCCAGGTGCGGCGTTTATGGGCGGTAATGTAATTGCGAACTGTGCGTTGGAGCTGGCGGTGAAGGGTGAGGATCTGATGGTCATGGGTGCGTTGATAGGTGCGGAAAAGTTGTCGTGAAGTATGAAGAAGTTGGAGGGCTCGTGCTGGTAGGGAAGGTTTGTGAGGGGTGATCGGTGTCAGGGGAATATGAGCGTCGATGGCGTCAGTGATGGTGCGTTCGAGGAAGTCTGCAGTTTGTAGTAGGCTGTCTGTGTCGGTGATATATGGGTTGTCTGTGTCAATTTTGTCGTCGATGAATTTTCTATAATTATTCCAGTTAGTCTTGTGATAATTTTGGATGTAACGGTGGGGTATCTGGTTTGGTGGACGTGGGGTGTTTGGGGGGTTGTATTGAATGGCGAGCATGATTGGAAGGTGGTCGCTGCCAATGGGGTCCAGAACATGAAGGGTGGAGCGGGTGAGGATGTTTGGGGAGGCGATGACGATGTCGGGGGTTGTATTGGATTCGGGGCGCGTGGGTGATGGAATGTTAATGAGATCACCTCTCATGGCTGCTAGGGTGTGGTGGAGTTGATGAAGTTCTTGTTGGGTACGGCTGTGGATGTTTATGTCGGCCATGATGATATATGAATTGAAGTGGTTGTCTATGTAGGAGAGAAAGTTGATAGGTAGTGGAACGCGGGGCCGGATGTAAATAGTGACTAAGGTGACAGTGAGTGATTTTAGAAATACGGTGACGATGACATGTTCGGATGGATGATTTAGGGGTGGGTGTATTTGGGTGGGGATGTGATTATGATATCCAATGGCCACGCCTCCGCGTGCCGCCCGGGTAGGATTGTCAGATCGGATGAGGTGGTATGGGGGCATGCGGATCTGGTGACGAGGTGTGAGGAAGGTTTCGTTTAGTAGGAGGCAATGGATGTCGTGTGTGGTAAGGGTGTGTAGGAGGAGGTTTTTGTTGGTGGGTAGGGAACGGATGTTATTGAATAAAATGTTATGATAAAGTGGCATATTTGGGCTTTCGGTTGGGTGGGGAGTTGGAGGGCTTTAGACGAGAGTTTCCAGAGGGAGAAATTGGAAATGGGCATTATTGTGTGAATAGGTGGCATTGATATGAATTCCGAAGACTGCTCTGGCTGCTATTGATATTTGGGAGAGTGTGTGGTCGCGTGAAAAGGGGTTTAAGTTTTGTAGGGTGATAGTGATGAATCTTAAGATGTCCTCTATTGTTGGTGGGGGGCGTATGGAGTTGGAGGGTGGCGTAGGAGGGTCTATTGGTCGGATGGGTACTGTGAGTTCTGCTTTGGTAGGCGCTGGCTTTGATTTGCATTTAATGGAATAGGTAGGATGGTTTTGGTCACAAGTATTGCAGGTGGGAGTTTTCTGAAGGTTTGGGCAAGCTTTTAAGAAGTGGTTCTCTTTGCAGTGTGGACAGATAGGGGTGTTCTTGCAGTTTGCCGTTAGGTGGTCATTGTATTGTAGACAACGTGCACACAGTGTGGGTTGGGGGGAAGGGGTTTTTGATGGTTCCACTCTATGTTTTTGATGGTAGATTATGGCTCCATTTCTAAGCAGTTGATCAATTGTTGATGCGTCTTCAGTTAGTACTCTGATCATGTAAGTGGGTCCTAAGCTGTTCTTGATTCGGAGGGCTTTTCGAACATGTAATTCGTCGTTCGAGTTGAGTTCGGCGACTACCTCTTCTTCAGTTATTGTTGGGTCGACTCCTCGGATGACTGCTGTGAGTGTAGGAGGCCTTCTAGGTGGGGTTGGTTGTTTTGGTGGGGATGAGGTGACAGTTGTTAAGTTGGCGTTGTCGCCAAATGAAGGTAGTCCAATTTTATTTTTAAGTAATTTAGGGAAGTCTGGTTCATTACTCTTGATGATCATACCGTTTTTAGTGGGGATAAGTTGATGGATAGAAATGTTTGGTATATGTCGTTTGATGAATTTGCTTAGGGTTTTACTGTTCATATATTCAGGGAAGGTCCCTTTTAGTAGGTATGTATGAATAGTCTGTGACGTGGATGGAGGTGATGATGAAGTGTCCATAACTTCGTATGCGGTTGTTGCACTATTGGATAAGGAGGTTTGTGGCGATGGTAATGAGCCACTTTTGATCTGTTCGTAGGGTTTTGCATTATTTCTGGCAGTTTGAAGATAGCTGGTGCCACGTGGTGGTTTCTGAACTATCTGTGGAAGATTTTGATGAATGCCTTCAGATGCAGCGGGGCAGATGATTGATGAGGAGGTGGTGGTGGTGGTGCTGATGGTGGTTGTAGTAATAACTGAAGATGTAGCCATGGTGTAGAAGTGGGGGCTAGTAGTGACAGTGGGTGGAAGGATGGTAGGGTTGGTGTCTGAAAGGTCCATAGCGTTACCGTACATTGGTGTGTCCGGTGGATGTGCAGCAGTTGGGGAGCAGGCGTTACCAGTTGGCAGGCGAAGTCCGTGAGCAGGCGAAGCCCCTGAGCAGGCGAAGTCGGTGAGCAGGCGAAGTCGGTGAGCACGCGAAGTCGGTGAGCAGGCGAAGTCCGTGGGCACGCGAAGTCAGTGGGCAGGCGAAGCCCGAGGGCACGTAAAGCCCGAGGGCAGGTGAAGTCCGATGTCAGGCGAAGTCCGAGGTCAGGCAGAGTCCGTGGGCAGGGGGTGTCCGCCAGTAGGCGAAATCCGTTGGCCGGCAGAAGGCAACTTTTGCCTCAGATGTGTAAAACACACTACGGAAAACCTAGTCTTTTTCCGCGACGTCTCACAATACGTAATTCACTAATTGTTCTAGATAACAGTCTGACAACTACGAATGTGTCACAACAATAGCGAATAAACAATAAATTCTCACAACAATATCAACAACGATGCGCAAATGTTTTAGATGTCCATATATAGATGAATAAATTAAATGTGCTTTTTTATATGCTATAAAGTAATCACTTCGACTGCGAGAAAGGATTTATGTTACCGCTTCACTGTTTAGATCATATATGGGCAACCTCCGGCCCCCGGGCCGGATCCGGCCCTCTACCAACTTCAGTCCGGCCCGCGAGAGATTCAGAAATTTCAAATAACGCTTCAAACTCAAGTCTCCCATTAATATTCATTTGATTTTTCTATCTTTTTTTGTTAATTTGATTTTTGTATGTTTGATTATCCTATTTTAATTCTAGTAAATAAAAAAGTGTGAATTTTTATCGCCTTTTTATTCACTACTATCTATTTCTTTCTTATCTACGGCCCGCGACCTGATTAAGTCCGGCCCGCGACATGATTAAGTCCCGAAATTACGCCCTCAGCTAAGCAAAGGTTGCCCATACCTGGTTTAGATTGACGAGCTTCACTTAAAGACTATAGTTCCAATTTTGTTGGGGATTCGAATAATGCATAGCCGATGAGCTGGAAAGGGGGGATGGACTAAATAGGACACGTTCTACATTGATATAAAGTCGGAAAAATGAGAAAATCAGTATAAAAGTGTTCAAACATGAGGTTCCTATCTATGTTGAACACGATTTATCCAAAGCTACTGATTTCATTTTTTCGAGCCTTTCGAATAATGTACCATCCATAGTCCCGCATATAGAATAGGATATGTTTAATTTTGGTGTCAAGTCGGAAAGTTTAGAAATTAAAGATAATAGTTTCCCAAATTAGAATCCATTTTTCGTTGAATAGAAAAACTTCCGTTAGAATTTATAGAAATGGAAATGATTATTGTAATTTCAAGGAACGACTGGCATCGTATTATTATTTTTTTTTTTTTCGGCGACGATGTGTTAATTTGGGATAATTGATTAAAGAAGGAGGTCCGTACTTTAAGTCAACATGTGAACGAAATTGCAGGCAACAGTTAGTAATACTGTCAGTGCGAAAGTAGTTCTGTCTCTCTGTCTGTTTGTTACGTTATACTGAAATTTGACAAAGAAATAATTTGTTTCATGGGAAGGACAAATGGTACATTTTACTGCATAAATATAATTTTTTGTCATTAAATTCTGAAAATTATATGAATGGTGCCAAACAGATTGATAGCGTGTTATAGTGACCATCAGACCCAGATCTTTAACGAAATTATATTTAAAAAATTGTTTGTAGCAAGTTGGGAGTTGAGTGAATATAGATTTTTATATTTTTTTTAAAATTTAATTATGAATTTGTATAAATGAACTTTGTTTGATGCAAAGAAACTATGTAAATACTATCTAATATGCTCAAGGACAGTACTATGCAGGAAACGTTAGTTAATAGTTTGTAATTCCAAGTATTGAGATGAGCTACGATGTTTAGAGGACAATTTGCGACTGTTTGGACTGTTTTATGTGGATGATTTTGTGTGTAAATATCATTAAATGTCATTTCTGTGCATTTCATAATGATTACGTATTAATTTTGATTGTTTTGAATGTGATTTTAGCTGTTTAAGTATTCTTAGAATTGCAGAAATGTCTGTCGGAAGTCTTTGAATGATTCTGGAAGTTTCTGTGAAAGCTTAAATAAACGATCGTCAGAGACGAATTTTCAGTTCTAAGTGTTCAGTATTCAGAGAGTTTTATTGAAGATTGATTTTTATAATCGATGGAGCATGTGATTACGTTTTCAACTAGTATCTTTGGAGTCTGATGTTTAAAAGGAAAAATAAACAAGTTTGAATCTGACACAAGTTGGATTCTGTATTTTATTTATAAAACGCGATAGCTAACGTTATTGGAAACTAAAAATATGATGCTCATGCTGAATAATGATGACCAAGCTGAAAAACAAGATACACTCAGTAAAACCCCCTTAGATTTTTTGCTGTTTTTTTGACCATGTTAAAAGTGATTCTCTTCATGAGACATGTTCGATGTTAGACTGGTGATGGCTTCTCCGTTATATTATCTTGACTACGTGTTTTTTGGGACTCCTTTTTATTAACTTACGCCTTTCAATATCCAATTCTATTATAAATTCATATTCCACGCATATGAAGTCGCGGGTAACAACTAGTTATGACTTGAAACATCCGTTGGTTGAAGTGCTCTCCATACATGGAATCGAAAAGTATATCCCGTTGAAGGTTCTTGATTCAGGTTCATTCCTAGAGAATTCTGCATTCCTGTGCTCCAGAGTTGATGTTACAACCATTAAGCTCCAGTGAGATCTGTGCCCCTTAATCTGGATGACTGGTGACGATGTAATTGATGTCTTCTGTTCAATTCCAGTTGTTTTTCCTCTGTTTCAGAAGTAGAATCTTATTTTTGGCGGTACTTTGTCTTTTAAAACTTAAGTATGTTACGAACCATCAAAGTAAAAAGTCACACCACTAGCGAAATGGTTTACAATTGTGCCAATCTGCTTATTGTGTTTATATATCATCCAATTTGGTGTTACATATTACAGAAAAAAGCGTCCTGTGAACTCTATTATTTTAAATTATTTTTATCAGTTTTTGGAGTTCCTATCAGTAAATTGGAAAATGGAGGGATTCTCAAGACATATAAGCCACCTTAAGTTACTAAGAAAGACACTTCCACTAACTCTCGTACAGTTCCGTCGTGGCGGTGACAATAATGCTCACTACTCCCTATGGCAATGTCTATGAACAGATTGTTAGAGAGAAGATCTGGCTCTAGCAATTACAGATTTTTCCTTTGTTCTCTACCACGAAACTGGTATCAGATTTGTGCAACTGTATCAGAACAACAGACCAACTTATTACCAAAAAAATTATGCACATATCTAAATGAGAAATTCTGAGAAATTACTGATAATGTTACTCACAGATCGCAATTAAAAATTATGCCCATGGACTGTCTTAAGAAACAGTCCCAACTTTCTCCCGGAATGACCTAGGAATACCATGGAAAATTATTACTGTAGTGGACGGCCTAGAAATTTTGGGCTATAGTTACAAAAGCTGGGCAAGAGTTGATTGCATTCAGCCAAAGCTGAATCCAGGCCAGTTACAACAGAGAGTCAAAACAGTTAGAGGCTCTGGAATGCAAGCACGCAGGTAGCACTGACATCAAAGTGGATCATATAGTCAGCAGAATTGAGGTAGGACAAGACATCACTGGAACGAAAATTTTGGGGATGGAATTAGCACTATTGGCTATAGTTACTCCTCACTATGTAATCTATGGATGGGGGGGGGGGGGGGGGGACAAAACTGAAATGCACGATCAGAGAGAGGTAGATTCTGGGCATTTACCGAAAGAACGTCTATTGGGCAGCTATCGAGCTATGGAATGATATAGAGAGACGAATCACAGTCTGCAGGAGAAAATGTCGACGACTACCGCTGCCATTATAACAGGTGGGAGATAGCCATAGACGTATATGAAATGTGAAAGGAATTTAATAGAGATCAAGCAAAGGGAGTTATAGTCTATGAAAGAGGGAAGGGAGTTAGGCATGTCATTGTTGTACATAACTGATGTAATAAATTGTACACATGTGAATATCTTTACTGAGAGTGTCATCTATAAGTACTACTGCTCTGATGACTAAAAGAGTCTTACCCAAAATTTATATGTTCCTCTCGGGAGTAGCAAGGTGAAAAAAAAAAAAAAAAAAAAAAAAAAGTTCGCTCGTCCATCACATTACCATTAGATGCACACTGAGTTCAGCAAGAGTGGATTTCACAAGCTAAATAATGGTCTACCACAACGCTCGGTTCTCTCCCGATACTCTTTAACTTACTCATGACCTGCCAGACACAGTCTCTCGCAAATTTTTATAGGCTGATGACATCAACCTTACAGTGCAAAGAACTAACTTCACAGAGGCTGAAGAAATCCTGACTCGTGACCATCAGGAAAAGGTTTACTACTTTTGAAGGTGGCGTCTTCAACCTAATCCATTGAAAACAAGAATTGCTACATTCTATCTTATCAACAAACAAATGAACTACCAGCCAATATAATGCTGAGTTTCTAGATGGTGAATTATAGCATTTTCCCAAAATACCCGGGTGTCGCATTAGACAGGTTCCACTGTTACAAAAGACACCATCAGAATGCAGATGCTTAGCTTAAAAGTTGGAATAATCTACTTCAGCGGCTGGTAGGAACTTCGTGGAGAGCTAAAATGAATACATTAAGAACAACGGTCCTAACCTTAATTTATTCCACAGCTGAATACTTCTCCCGCGTGTGGCTTAATAGCTGTCACACCCATTTGGTGGACGTTTAACTACACAAACAATGCGCATCATAATTGGAATGCTTCTACCTACACCTATCCAGTTTGAGCTAGTGCTCAGAAACAGTCCACCATCTCACATTAGAAGGCAAAAGTCCTCATCAAACTTCTTGATGACTTCTCAACAACGAGGCTCTTCCCATCCATGGAGATATTAGGGAATACAAAACCAGGCTGAACTCACGTCATCCTGTACGGAAGACTGCTGTCGGTTTAAAATCGAACTCCCTCAACCATACAGATAGCTGGACACTGGAATGGGCATCGTCAACGCCACTGGGCATAGTGCAAATAGCAATCCCAGCTCGAAACTTTTGGTGTAAAATTAACCGAATTAGATGTGGTGCAGGAAGAACTGCTTCAAGTCTCCACACCTGACACTGGTCAGATTCTCCTTACTGTGGCTGCGGTGAGGTTTCACAAACTATGTAGCACATAGTGTAGGATTACCCTCTGCGTGTCTTTCCTGGTAGTCTTTTAAACTAAGGAATAGGGAAACGGCTTTAGGCGATATAAAATACAAGGAAAGGGAAAATGACTCATCATTGACCACAGTTGAATCTGCGACTGCTGAAAAACATATATGACGAACACAAGAATACACAATATTTAGATTTTACACCTTAATCATGCTGTAGGAAATGAGTCATGTGGTTCTGAAGGTGTGCACACGGCGAAGTTTAGCACATGCCAGAGTGTATTATCGATATGTCGGGAGAATCTGAAATATTATGTATAAATATATATATCGTAGATGATGATAGAAATAGTAATATACCAAAATGGTGCGGAAATATAAAACAAACAAAATAATTGACAAATAAATTTGAAGAAATAAATCTCGGAAAAAATAAAAATTGTAACAAGTTAAATGATTATAATGAGAATACTAATAATACTACGCTGGCCCGGTTGGAGCGCCTTGATGTCATGTTGTACTACAACCACTAAGTGATCCTTTCGTAGTGGCCTTGTCTCCTGCTAGCTGCAGGCATTTTCCGCTCAACTATGTGTATATATGGGGGTCTGTTTTGAAAAAGGTTGTTAAACGATTAGAATATAATAGTTGTTGAATGTTGTAAATGTCGTGTAACATCATTCGCAAACTGAAATAAATAAACCATTATATATTTAATGGAATCCACCAATCTAATACTGTGTACTAATTTCATTTTCAAAGCTAAATGAGGTCTGGATTTTACTTATATAGATTACTTAGCACTTTTTAGAGTTTGGCTGCCAGTTTTTGCAGCAGTCCTTTATTTTCATGACATTGGATTGTAACAAAGAGCAATTCTAGTTTTCTATTTAGAGATAAATGATAGCATCAACGCCAAATATTCTTACTTTACTCGATATTACACGCACGAAGTACTGATTCTGAAGGATACTATTTTATTTCCAAAATCACATTGCGCACACTGGTCAAACCGCATTACACCTATTCAGCTACGCAGTGGAAATACATGAGGAGAGATTAGGGGCGATTTCCAGGAGAAATCAGAGAGAGAATAAAACAATATGATAGATCTTTGAACGAAATACATGGACGGTACAAAACGTTGCACGGAAATTTTTTTTAACGCGGATGGTGGAATAATTTATTGTCTAGAGGCACCGTTTTTTGAATATTATCTTCTACGGTATATATACAATGCAACTTTGGACAACTTCCTTGACCTTAAACAGAGAATAGCAGATGCCAGAATTAATAATAGTTGTTAACAACGATTTCTTTTTTAAATGTACAATGCATATGAAAAGAAACAGAAGGAGTTTCTAATGGGAAGGATGAATTCTTTGTATGGGCAAAATTAATTTGTATGATAATTCAGAACAGGTTAGAAAGACATATGGCCTAACATAACCCACTAGATAGGCGAGGATGGGTGACCTCACAGAAAGAAGAGACACGATGGTAGGTAATATTTTGAGACAGAATCAGTTAATTTGTTAGTGGAGGGAACAGTCGAAGGTAAGAACTGCAGAGGAAGACAGAGTTTAGAATATATGAAGCAGATAATTGAGGATGTGGGTTGTAATGGTTATGCTGAGATGAAAAGGCTAGCGCAAGATAGGAAGGTATGGAGAATTACATCAATCCAGTCAAGAGAGTAATGACAGAAAAAAAAGCACTACATGAATATAGTAGGAAATGATAGGAGTGATTAAGTTTGTCCAATATGTTGATGGGCTTGCTTCTCCCACTCACAATTCGCAGTACCAGGAATGCGATTTTGTAGCAACTATTAACGATACCGTCTACATTGTTAAAAATATCTAGGACATGTGGTTGGACTCAAGACTCTCTTGGAGGAAACACATTGAATATCTAAAACAATTAACTTTAATATGTTTAAATTGCCTGAAAGCTTTATTTGTGCTGAAATGTGGGGTCGACAGCAGAATACTCGGCAACAACTATTGAACTGTTATGAGAAGCATGTTAGAATACAGGGGTTTCTATAGGAATCCATATCTCAGTCAAACCTCTCTAACCTATTGCAAACAATCATCAGTGCTACGATTGATTGGCTGGTTTTTCAAAACAATTCCTTTGCATGTATTATAATTATAAAGCGTATGGTATCATTTGCTGGGTGACCCCAAAGAACAGTTAGGCCGCCGATTTGACAGTTTCAATTTGCCACGCAAGTGCCTCTACCGTGGCTAACTATCGTAAGCCAGTAATCCTACAACATAAAGGGACAATGCACTTTAACGTGAAAGTCAAACCAAAGATGCGTTCTGGTGTACTTCACATAACAGATAGGACTATCGTGGAATAGTTTTTTTCCAAAAATTTTAATGCATAATTCACTTTCGGGTAAACGGAATATATCACAGTTTCACATTTTAAGTTTGCAACGTATTCACTTTATAAGCTAACGGACTAAGCGTCGCTAAAACACTGGAGTTACCCTTCCCTTAAATACAAACAATATGATATGAATAATCTGTTTAATTTAAGGAAATTGAGTGAGAATACCATATTTAGTCTTGCATAAGTATTTATTTCATATTTGTTACATTGCGATGCTAGACATCCGTCAGATTAAGATTAGTGCTGTGCGCTATGCAGTGTGCTTGAGGGCTGTTGGGTTGACTCCATATCCACCGGCAGGCACGATGTATGGTGGTTGGTACTGCTGGGGCCCTGGCAGCGGGTAAGGCTGTGGGTTCCACTGGGGTTGGTACTGTGGAGGCGGCGGGTAATACAGGTTGCCACCATACCCGGATAAGGAGCCGACGACACCAACATCGTGCAGGCCAACAACTGTGAATTAACAAACGAAATGGTTACAACACAGAACCCAGTGATTAAAGGTTGGCTAATGAGCTGGGATGACTTTCCAGTATGATTGGAGTTGAACATTTCTTTAACGTATTTAGTTTCATCGTAAGGTAATTACTAAAAATTAAAATTGTTTTTAATAGTGATTGAAAGTACTGTTGGCACTAAGTGTTAAAAAAATACTGCAATTTTAAGTATACTTTATAATATTTACATTACATACCGTATTTGAACGTTAACTATTTATATGATTTTGTTCGAGTACAAACGCGATATTGATGGGTTATATACTGTATTGAATTAATTAGTACACAGTGTCAGTTTTATTAGCTTTCGAGTCTTCGCAAAGCGTCTGCGAGGTTTTGCAGGTATGGAATGGATGAAACTGACAATGCTACGTGACGGGACAAAGCGATCCCATATTTACATTCCGATGGGTGACTAATCATCCGACCTGGATTGGGTTTCGATTGATATATTACTCATCCTAAATAGCTATAAGATTACCTTTCCATTTAGCTAGGGGCAGCGACTGAAAAAAGTCCTTAATGCCGTTTCATAGTAATGCAACGTGCTTGAATAGGATTGGTGAGAATCCAGATCCTAAAGTAGCTACCCAGCAATATTATTAACTTTTTGGTGTTTAGTTGATCTATTGAGCCTACCAGGTTCAAATATTTTCACCGAGTGACACGTGCCACATCTTAATAGTAAGAGAAAAGAGTTTCTTTGGAGCAGATAAAGGGATGAAGGAACACTCTCATCTGCGGCAGCGATACGTAACCTTCAAAAATGCCTCACCACTCTGTCTCGAAAGTATGAGACTGGGGTGTACAACCGGCGTGGTGAAGAATTCAGTACGTCTCTACAGGAAAGACTGCCAGCTGCGTGGACGACCCCTGTGGCGCTATTCTGGTTTGTGTGGGTCTTCTGAACTTGCTATCTGTGGTTTGGGTAAAACTTCAATCGTGGTACAAAAACATCAGTTCTATCGAGTAAATGAACCCTCAGAAGTCACAAATTGCCCCAACTGCTAAAAAATCAAAGACATTGGGCAAGGCGTAATTATTCAGATGTCAAAGAAATGCGAATTTGATGATAAAGAAAACAGCAACCAGTCACAATTGTAATTATGTTTACTACATCATTACCGGTTTCGAGCAAAGTTGCCCATCATCAGATGGTTTGTATTTGCTTCACATCTGCAGATGCAAATTACAGCGCATTTGTGCATCCTATAATGTTGAAAATTATTTACGATGAATAAGAGAAATTTAATTATTTTGTAATGAAGTTAATCTCAAATATTTTACTTACGTTCAATGCTGGAGGAAATATGCTCATGTCGGTGGTGAGGCACAGTTTCAGGAGTAACATTTTATTACCACTATTGATATTAAACACGAGCACGCTGTAATTTTGCCTTTGCATTTATCCATCATGGATAAAATATTATCAATGAAATACATTTCACGTTTCAGTAAATTTCACGATTCTAATCATTTAATAAATTCAATTAAAGTATGTGATTATCGCAGGCCATTTTTTCCACAGTTGCTTGTTAAGCTAATTATTATTTAGTAAATACGCCAATACAATTGTTGTTGCAAATTCTTTATTTTTCGGACGTGTTTCACCTCTCGTCGTGGTATCCTCAGAGTACAATGTTTTCTGTAATATGCGATTAGTTATAATTTGAAAAAATGTTTTTGTTTTGTTTACATATAATGAAATTATTCTATCTATAGGATGCATGATATGACTTATATTTAACATACGAGTTATGAATTATTTTATAGAACGTTTGTTTACATTGGTGTAATAGGATGGGATTCATATTGAAACTTACAATTACATCTTGAGGTGTGGTAGTTGGTCTTCTGTGACCTCAACCAGGATACTGTTTCCACTATTGTATTTACACCAATGTAAAATAACTAGTATGTTAAATATAAGTCATATTATGCATCCTACAGATAGAATAATTTCGTTATATGTAAACAAAACAAAAACATTTTTTCAAATTATAACTAATCGCATATTACAGAAAATATTGTACGCTGAGGATACCTCGACGAGAGGCGAAACGCGTCCGAAAAATAAAGAATATCCAACAGTTGTATTGGCGTATTTACTAAATAATAATTAGTTCAATTAAAGTGTACATCCATATTTCATTGATCCTATTAACTCCAGTGATATGTCAGCTTATGACTCATGATGATTAATAATATTAAACTTTAATTTTTTTAGTAACCAGTATGCTCAAGAACTCGCTTTCCTCAAAAGGAAACATTTCATTATATATTTGACATACCAATGTATGTTCGTGGGTTGACAGAAAGGAGTATAGTAATATTGTCTTTGACCAGTCATAGTTCTTATTTGGAACAAGACAGGGAGAAGATAATAATATATTGTATATTATTTGACAAAGAGGGGTATTGAGAGGGCTGAAAGGTTTTGCGTTCTTGGGTTCGGAGGAAATTATTAAAAATCTAACAATGCAAGAACGTTTTGGAAATATACTATCAGAAGAAGCATAATGTACTGCACATATAAAAGACAGCATTGTGAAGTCCGATGTGCAGTTGTTACTGCATTAGTTTAGAAGTTTAATTTTAATGATAATGAGCAACGATTACAAGAAATGAATATGGAAGAGCAATAACTATTGAAATTTGGAGTATATACGAATATACGAAATATTCTACCCTAGATCAGATCAAGCATTTTATGAAAAGTTCCGGATGGTTAAAACCACAGTAAATAATGATCATCTAGTGGCCAATTGAGATTTTTCTACAAATAAGGCAATATATCCAAAGATGGAATGAATATAATTATTACAGTTACCTAAATATTTCCATCGGATGACTGATACGATAAATTAAGGTAATGGAAGACTTCAAGTAGCGTTGGCTCACCTGGAAAATTATAATGGTCTTCAACTGAGCCATCAAGATATCCAAGCAGACAACTCTTCTTGTGACTTATATTCTCCCAGCGGAAGATGCTACGAAATCTGAAACACAAGTTATTAGTAAGTTTATTGAACAAACTAGATGCCAAATTGATAGAACTGATAATCATAGTATCTACGTCTTTACTCCTTTAATCAAGTATAAACACCTGTCACAAACGAAGCAAAAAATGAATAGAAACATAGACAAAAAAATCCAGTGTTTCTATTGTCCATACTATTGCTATAAACAATGAGAGGCGTTTCCTCAGTCATAACCACTGCTACAGACAGGAAGTGTTAGGGATACGATGTCCCGTGTTTCATTGGATAGTTGGCTTATACGTATATCAAAATATAGTATATACGGTAACTATTTTCATAACATTATTTTTTTAAATATTTTCAGTCTATCATAATGGCTGGAAAAGCGTTGAGGAAATGTCGTTTTCCACATACACAAGGTTTTTTAATAATAACATGAAAAAAACCTCCAAACAAATCACGGACTTCAGTATTCATAACAGACTAGCCCTGCTGCACCAGATGGAAAATTACGGGGTAATATATTTGATATAAGAAAAGATTATTTTTATCATATATTTTTTCTGTGTTCGTATTATATTAGCAGGAAATCTTGGAGACTGGACCACCCTGCCGTGTATAGTAATTAAGGAGGATGCAGATTTTTTGATATTTTTTTTTCAAGCAAATATTACTATGACCAATTTTACGGGACAACTGCACAGGTGATGTAATGAGAAATTTTGATGGGATGAAGGAATACCCTTCAACTAATGAGTTAAATCCTTGTTTACGTAATCCGACTGTTCTTTGTGAGTCGTGAAAGTGTAGAATGGTTACTAGGAAGGGAATAAAACTCTTACATTCATCAGGATTCTTACACTGTGTCGCAGGCTGATGGTTCAGTTGTTAATGCGTCTGATTGTAAATCGAATGGTCCCAAATTAGAATCCAGGTCTCGGCTACAATTTCCAAAAGCCCTTAACTTGACCTTAGCTGACCTCGGTAGCGTAGGGACTAGAGTACTGGCCCCGCGTGCCGAAGGTCGCCGGTTCGAGTCCGGCCGATGGCATGGGTGTTTAAGTGTTGTGTGTATGTTTGAATGTCCTGACCGTCCTGTGATGTCCATACTTGGAAGCTGCAAAATATATATATATATATATATATATATATATATATATATATACTGGCTTACTGATTCACTGGAAACTATTATAAACTCATAGCCTCACACATGGCCTCAGTTGCCGAATGCCATTTAAAAATAAAAATCTCGATCTTTACTCTGGCACAGCCTAAGGAACACCAGAACGTTTCCGGGGTTAGGATTCTACTTTATGTTGCAGGTTTCTTATACTCCGTAGGATTACCGCCTCAGTTAGTTAGCTACGACAAGGGGCGCATTTCACGGTGAATGGAATATTGTGAGCTGGTGG
The DNA here is from genome assembly GCA_031002005.1 of Vandiemenella viatica. Lineage (NCBI taxonomy): Eukaryota > Metazoa > Arthropoda > Insecta > Orthoptera > Morabidae > Vandiemenella > Vandiemenella viatica. The sequence continues at coordinate 358,771,892 of CM061920.1, forward strand.
CTGAACAATTATTTGGTATCTACCGCTCAACAACACTATACGATGATTTGTTTTGAATGTTACTAACCAATCCAAGGGCTTCTGAACACAATTAATTCGTAGACATGAAGACATGCTAATACCATTATTATATCTCACTTCTTCCTTCTTTAACAGACTACATGGATCTCACTTCCTTAAGCTACGATTAAGTGGGCACAGCGTTTAGCAATACTGTCTATCGCAAGTATGCTCACCACTACAAGTTTGAGATACCATGGCGAACAGAGGTACTCCGGTGTAAATGAATTCTACACAATCTCAAGATGAAAATTTTTAATATATAGATGGACTAGACGACCCGGGCGAAAATTTCGCGAATAAAATGCGATGAATAGTGAGGTTGAATGCTTGTAATATAATGAAAAGTAGAACCGTACTTTTTCGGCAAATATATAAATATATATATTTTAGTGTGATAAGTGTGCATCAAAATACTCGCAATATATTACGAAACAGTTAGGAAAATTTAAAACACTCTGTATTTATGACAAACTGTCACTGACCTTAACAAAATAAAACCAACCTGTACAAAATGCACACAACATATCAACATTTCTGAAATATTTGTTGCACTGCGAATAAAATATTTACATTGGAATTGTATAGCAAAACGACCGTGTTTCCGTAATAGAAATAAAAAAAATCCGAAAAGCTACTTATTGAATAAAAAACGTTTATTGACATCTCTGTGATATCCGCTGTTACAATCTAGGGACTTGGCTCTAAACAAGTCTCATACGCGCTACCACTTTAAGCACCAAATTCCGAAAAAATTTTCTTAATTTATGATTTTACCTAGCTGGAGACCTTAATTTTTAAAACGATATGTCATTTATCGATTTCGGCTAGGTATCGAAGTAGATAAATGGCTTGTAATAATAATAATAAAAAAAGTTGTATAAATAATATTGATACTTTTGCCCTAAGGGTCGAATTCCAAAAAATCCTCTTATAAAATATGGTGTGACCAAAGCAGCCACCTTGGTCTTTAAAATGATACCTCATTTAGCGATTTCGGTTTGTTATCAAACGAGGTAAAAATAAATAATGTTTTGAGAAATGATAATATTTTTGCCCCTTAAGGATTGAATTTAGATAAAGCTTTTTCTTAAAATATGATGTGACCATAGCGGATAATTTAATATTTAAATCGATACCTCATTTATTGATTTCGGTTAGTTATCAAGGAAAATAAATAGCTGGTGACAGAAAAATGCGTTGTAAAAATATTAATACTTTTGCCCTCTAAGGTTAGAATTTTAAAACATTTCTTTTTTAAAATGTGTTAAAGGAACCTAAGACATTACGAAGAACTCAATCTTTTAAGTGATACCTCGTTTATCAATTTTGTTTAATTGTCAAGGGAGATTAATGGCTCGAGATACAAATTTTTTTTTAGAAAATTGACATTTTTGCCCATTAAGGGTCGAATTACGAAAAATTCCTTTCTTAAAATACAATTTTACCACGGCGGAGACCTTATTCTTTAATATGATACCTCATTTATCTATATCGGTTAGATATTTAAGGAGATAAATCGCTCGTGACACAAAAACGCATTGCAAAAATATTGATACTTTTTCCCTTTAAAGGTCGAATTCCGAAAAAATTCTTTCTTAATATATGACGTCACCAAAGCGGAGATCTTAATCTTTAAAATGATACTTCATTAAACGATTTCAGATAGGTATCCAGGGAGATAAATGACTCGTAACACAGAAAACAGCATTTTAGAAACATTAACATTTTTGCCTTTTAAGGGTCGAATTCCGAAAACTTCACTTCTTAAAATATGATGTGACCAAAGTGGAGACCATACGCTTTAAAATGACACCTCAATCATTGATTTCTGTTAAGTATGACGGAAGATACAGGCTTGTGACTAAAAAATACCTTATTGAAATAATATATATGATGGGCTTTATGATTCTGGAAAATAGTAAAATGGTGTTATAGAAATAGTGACGGTGAACTGTGATCGCCAGACATGGCTAGTAGTCTATCACACTACGTTTGTGATTTAACAAGGGTTATGCACGGAGATGTAAGACGTTGAAAGATTGGAGGCTCACCGCATCGCAGAAATTTAATACAACATTCTCGGACATCGAAACGCAGCATCTATTTGAGGCGTTCCCAGTTGTAAAAGAGGCACAAAATTTACAAATAGGAAATATATGTCCTAAGAGTATTCCGGGGACACCCGCCGTGTTATATCGATATAAGAAATCAGAGACAATCGATTGTTTCCCTTGTGAACAAATCCGAGTTGTATGCCGATGAACGAAATTTTCAGAAACTTTCTCTTGGTCCTGGTCACATCTGAACTTAATCACAACCTCTATCGTAAAACAAAAACAGTTTATGTTTATGTGATCTCTGTATTGATATTTTTCTGTTATTTTTGTAGCACTGCTGGTGTTTGGCAGCGTCTCATCTTTCAGAATTTTAAATTTAATTTGTGACGAAAAATGGGAAACTTGAAGAAGATACTGTCGTTATCATATGGGAGCAGCTAACCAAAATTTTGTAAGGTGAGTACCATTTTCTGGCAGTTTGAGAATGTCGTGTAGTCCCCAAATTTTTATACCGGTAAGAAGTTTGCAGCTACTTGCAGAGAAACCGTTGAGCTTACCTGCTTCTGCGGCTGTTGTGGAGGAACTGTGCCCCCAACCAACCAAGAGCTGCATTTATGCTCCTTCCGACAATTGCAGAGCAGCAGCACGTCATAGCACCGATGACGTTTACAACTCTGAGACACACCTCGGGTGCCACGACTCTTCCGGCAAGTTGTGCAAATCCCCGGAGTCGAGGTGACGGGTCTCTACCTACACCCTGCTAACACTTCGGTGGATTTGTTCGTTCTTCGGAAAGTATTATATCCATCAATCAACATGATAACATTCCACCATTCCTCATTGTGATGTCAATTTGTTTAGTATTCTGATTGACGATGACATATTTCTGTATGACAACGATTAATGGAACAAAAATTGTTATAAATAATTGATTTCATTTAAAATGCCTTAGCCATATGCTAATTCGTCGTTACACAGAAAAGTTCTTTGTAGTCAAATAAGGTTATATATAACTTTTAGTTCTTGAAACTTATGAGTAAATTAATTTCGTTGATTTCTTACTTGCGAAACCAATCATTTGCGTGAGTGAGTGGATGTCTATAATATACAAACATTCTTCTAATGATTTACTTCTTGTGGCCCGCACAGATTACTCTTGAATATACATTAAAAATATTCTCAAGTTCTGTACAAGACAATCACATGAGAGAGTTTACTTTGTTTATGATGAATATTTTATCGTTGAGTGAAAGATGTCTAATTCTCAGTCTGTTATATCTTCTTTCCTTTGTAGCCAAAATGGTAAAATCACATTTTATCTCTAATTTCATTTCATGACCAGAGACCAACAGACTGTTTCTTGTCTGTCCTCCTAACACGTTCTTTCCTAATCAAAGAGAATGTTGTATCCTTTTAGTCAGAGGACTAACATATGCTCAGTGGCATGGGCGTTAAGCTATTTTCTCGCAATCTGGAAATCCATTACTTGATATAGCCACGCAATCGGCAAAAAAACATCACCATCAATATGGGTGAAGCTAGCCATTATGGATAAAGCAATCCTTGATGTTATGGCAGAATACTCTTACATTACTCTGGTAAGGCTGACTCCTACGACAAAGCGTCTCGTCGCTAACCGGTCAGGTCAATCATATCCTGATTATTTTTTTTAGTTGGGAGAGGATCTTCTTCGAGAGGAATATGTCATTCATTTTGGTTTTCCATAGTTCCCGAAATCATTCCAGGATAGTGCCGGAATGGTTTCATTAAAAAGGCCATGGCTGAACTCCTTCCTGTCGGTGTCATAGCTAGGTTAGCAAGGGCCCCGGTACAAAAAGAAATGTTTGTTTCCATCCTAATACAAATCGGTTATGAACTTGTAAATCAGCTTCAAACGAGAGAGAGGCCTACGGTGTTCCAGGACTTCTTTAATCCAACTCCTTCAGCCCAGCTTTCACGAATCCGGCTGCACTTCTTTGGGGCTTCTCCAATACGGCTGTTAACCCTTTTGGATTGGATTCCCACACAGAATAATAGTTCAAATTAGGTCGCACCAGTGCTTTGTATACAATCGGTTTTATTTTCAGCGTACACCTAGGAAACGGAGCACAAGACTTTCTTTCCAAATTACATTCTGAGTGTGTTAATGCCACAACGAATTATTTTCAATTATTACCAGTATGTATTTACCAGAATCCACCGTGCTATGTACTGTGTTATTAATTGTAATTTCAGATCTTAATGGTGTAAGGATTTTACATACATGCACGACTGTGCACAACTTACCGATTAGTTTCAGCGGCCATTTTTTACACGATATCGGCTTTTAACCAAGCGCTGTTTACCTGTGTTATATTTTTGCAATAAATAATTTAAATAATGGTAAATATCCCTGTTTACCCCTCCATAACGTTGCACAAAGCATTGATGCACAAAGCCACTATTAAACCGCATGACATCTACACAGCTACGCGATAAAACTACAGGAACGTAGATTGGAGGCGATTTTAAGAATAATCAGAAGTAGATACGAAAAATGTGAGGGTTACTAATGAAATAAAAAGACGGTAGAAATTTTTTTGAAGAAATAATCTTGTCCGCTGCACGGAAAATAATTCCAATACGCAGAGAAAGAGAGAGATTTCGGATTACTAAGAAAATATGGTTGAATTGTCTAGAGGCCTCTCTATCTGAGATTACCTACTAACGTATATATATTTACGATTCCACCATGAACAACTTCCTTGATCGTAAATAGAAGCAAGAAGAACAGTAGGAACAATTATTAACAACGATCTGTCCCTTATAATTACATCAGAAGAAATAATCTGAGTACAAAGAGAGTCAGAAGGAGTTTTTACCGGGATGGGCAAAGTTTAACAAGAAAATTTACTATCTCACCTTATAGCGCGCTTGGCAATGTTTATGTACACGATAATGAATAAGAAGAAGACAAGGAACAACACAATCTTCTGAATAGGCGAACCATGGGCTTTCGATTTTGATAGAAAATACTGTCTTCAATTCAACACATTAAAAGGAATTCATAAAAACAATCGATTTCTTAATAGGCTGCATTGATTGGGCCCTCGATATCTTGATATTTACCAGAGCAAGGGACAAAATCAATAGACACGTTACACGGACTCCCTTAAGGTGACCTGACGAGACCAGCATTTGCCTATATTTATACTACAGGAGTTCGCCTCCTTCACTTAAGCATCACTCATTATTAGTAGGATCAGTAGTAGCTTTATTGTCAATTAACTAATTACTTTATTTTTCAAATTTTATCCGACCATATTTATTTACTTAATTTCCCTTCCCCCTTTTTTGTATAGTATTAGTTGTACCAGCAACTGCGATTTACATATTTATAAACAATATATACACATAGTTCAAATACCTTAAGAAACAGGTATTTGAACAATGTGTATTACCGGTCCTCACATATGCCTGCCAAACATGGACCCTAAATAGCCACACGAAGCAAAAACTGAGAACTGCCCAGCGAAGTATGGAAAGAGCAATGCTAGCGTTTACAAGAAGAGACAGGAAAAGGGCCGTGCACATCCGTTCAATAACTAAAGTAACAGACATCTTAAAAAGAGTCATGACCCAAAAATGGCAATGGGCCGGTCATGTTGCTCGCAAAAGAGATGAAAGATGGACTACGATAGTGCTGGATTGGATACCGAGAAACCTGAAAAGAGCAAGAGGAAGACCCCCGGATCGCTGGGATAAGGATATACGTCGAGTTACAGGCGTGAACTGGAAGAGGGTGGCTCAGGATCGATCGGCCTGGAAAGAACTACAGCAAAACTATGTAGAATTAAATTCTAATATATAGCTCATCAGGCTTAAGGAGGCTACATCCTGAAAAAAGGATTGAAATAGCTGCAATAATAATAATAATAAACAATATATCAGTCCCAGCGCCATATTGATCATCCACCTAGTAATGTAGCAACCCTCAGCGTGTGCACACCTCCCGAGCCTCATGACTCATTTTCTCCATAATGAATAAGGTTTAATAACAGAAATATTGAGTTTATTTGTGTGTTCGTGATATATGTTCTTCTCTCGTCGCTGCCTTCAACTTTGGTGAGTGATGAGTCATTTTAACTTTTCTTGCAATTATATTGCCTACAGAAGTTTCCTTTTTCCTCAGTTTAATTATCTATGTCATAACTGATTTCAAAGACTAGTTAGTTAAAATTCATTACCTGTTCAATCACTGTGTCGTCAATTACTATTTTAGAGCTAATGGGGTGTTTACGGTAATGGGACACCACATTTGTTTTCTTTTTGTATATCTAGAGGTTGTAAACTTTTCCTGCTAGATGTTGCAGTTAGTATAATGCTCTTCGTAGTTCCTCTTCACTTGCTTGATGTATTTGTTAAATCATCTAAGGGAGAAGAAGTTTTAGATATTTATTCTTCTTCAGCTGTATTCCATGGTTGACAATCTGTTTCTACTTTCTTATCAGGTCAACAGTATATACGTTGAACGAAGTAGGAGATAAGCTGCACTACAGGTGTATGCAAGAAAATAAGAGGATTGTGTACGTTTCTCCAATATGCCGATTAATTCGTGGTTTACAATCTCACACGAGAATAAGGAAAACATCACATAATTCGCGAAATATTTGTTCTTACTCAACGCTAATACCAGGAGAATGATTTTGTAAGTATAATAAACGAAAATACCACGCGGTTATACACCGGACTAACCAAAAGGATACACATCAGAGATCGAAAAGAAATTATCTTTAGTACTTTTAAACTGCCTAAAATCTTGGCGGTGCTGTAAAAATCAGGGGGACGGCAGACTACAGAATACTCGACAAAATCTACATAAGTGTTTAGAGAAGCAGATTAAAACACAAGGTTTCCATGTGAAGCTGCATCCAAGGCAAACTTCTCAAAACTGAATTGCATACAATTTGAAACACTGTGGGAGGGGTGTCCAAAAACGACCCCGCTGGAAACAGCAACACAATACACTAAAATGTAGGAGGAAGAAGTTAGGATTTAGGACTGTACCACTGAATAACGGTTTGTTATCCTCTAAGCGGATTTTTGCTGATGGGAGTACTCAAAGTCTACATAAAAGTTATAAAATATCTAAGCTACAAAAATTTACACAAACAACTACTCTGAGAAGATGCGGTATGGCAAAGATCGAATTTTCCAGATAACAGTCATGTAACCCTCGGATGCCAACCTACAGTGAACAAAACTTATAATTTAGAGGAACCTTACACTGGTACAGAAGTGGATGATATAAAATTTATACCGATGGATCAAGGATAAGATGAGAAATATGTCCAAGGCATAAGTATATCCGGTATCGAGATTATACCATGCCTTCTCAACTTCTTCCACTTAAATGTTTGCAATATTAAAGGCACTGTAATATTTACAGTAATAAGTTCAAACTGAAACAGTTTGATGAACAGGCTCAAAATCCGAGATAAATTTTTAAAACCCTCAAATAGAAAGCGCGATAACATCGTAATATGAAAAGTTACATTTTTTTGAGTAAAATAGGGAAACAGCAATCAAGAGATGAGATCACAGCGGCTGTCGGGTTGCGTGTGGATAAAAAGTAATGGTTTTTTGAGATACAACTGCGAGACAGCAGATAAATACGCAGACCATGGCTCCCTGTACTGACCACATCCCTTTTTGGTACTGAGAAAAAATGTGGCGGTAGAACAGACAAGAAACAGGGTTGCAGCATTAGGGGGCCTCTAATAATAAAGTGAGGTGTTCTTCCCGAATTCCGGACGCACCCCCACCCCATCTGGTGATATGTGGTCAGATGTGGCTGGACCCCCCCCCCCCCACCCTTAAAATGACGTAAGATTTCGATGAGATTCCCTTCCCCTGCTAATAAAACTCGCAGTATTTTTAAAAAAAAAAAAAAAAAAAAAAAAAAAAAAAAAAAAAAAAAAAACTCTACTGTCGACACCCACCTCCCTCTTGGTGAATTTCACCGGAACCCCCAACCCCCTTATTTCCCCTTACGTAATTAATGGACGCCCATATAGAATTTTTCGTGTAAATACCTATTAAAATACTTGTAGAACGCAGTTTCGGTGTTGTAATAGTATATGGGTCATGTGATTACCAGCTGCCGAGATACGCATCTAAACTGCATATCCCGGACACAGTCTTAACATCGTGAATCTACGAATGTTAAATTCAGGAATAATTTTCGATATGAAATGCCTAATGCGTCTGGAAACAACTAATTTTCTTTGTTCCATGTCTGTTTATTCATGTCATTCTGCCAAAATAATGTTTAGAAAAACTTTCACGCGATTCACGGGAGTAGAAGCTCAGCTACTGTGCGGCTCATGTAAACGTTATTTCCGCGGTTCTTCCGCAATATCGACATATGCATCACCCTATCCCATAACACATAACACTCCAGCGTATTCTTGTAATAAGTTGGCATATTCGTATAAAACTTTTTATTTTCTTTATAACACAGGATCGTAGATACTAATGGCATCTGTAACTAATAGACAATTACTTACAGTAATTTCTTAAGAACTTCAAAATAAATTTTAAGCCAATTAGATGATGGGTGTGAGAAAATCAGGACGGTATTAAAATATCCATCCGGTCAGCACAGAAACTTTACTACGCCCTTGGAAACACAACTCAATATTGAGAATATGCAGTACCAGACTAACTGCCAATTTAGTTATTCTGATTAATTTTTTGTGACACAAGTAGAGGAAACCAGGATTGTGTTGTTACAGTATTCTTGATATTTTAACATACCAATTACCATCATAATTCATAAGCGATACTACAATACGAAGTAATAGTGTAATGACAAATTCAGTCCTTTGGATGACAGAATTTCCGGGATCTACGTTTGATCATGTCTCGACTAACAGTGGTTCTCTGTTGATACAGATTTCGATTGTGTTTTCTCCGTTTCCTTGAAACGTAATTTACTTTAGATATATAATACAATATGTGCCGTATAAATAAAGGGAAAAAATAGCTTTTGAGGAATTCCAACATGATGTAGCTAAATTAAGTCATCGTTAATATCGAAAGCAAGAAATAACTTCCAAGCTTACTGTCAAGTATTATAATGTGAAGTATGCATTTAATACTTAAGAAACGGAAAATATTGAAGAATCTGAATTTTTATATCATATGACATGAGAGACTTAAATTGCACTAAGGGCTACAGAATACATTAATATTTAGATATTTCAGCGATTCTTTTAATAATGGCATTTTATGATCTATGATGATAGCAAGAAACTATAAATAAATGGCCTTCAATTGAAACATTTAATATAAACCGTAAATTTGATTCGATACATAGTCAGAACCTTCAATCGATGAAAATTAATTTCATTGTTACTGGTAGCCGCAACCATAACAGTTTTATAGAACTTTAGAATACATTTATCATTTGCAATTACGCTTCGTGTTGCTTAACTACTAGCATGAAGCGATACCTCTCATTATAACACCTGATGAAATCTGAGGGATTTAAAAACTTAGTCTATCTTTTGTTGCTAGGCAACAGATGGTCCGCACCTTAAGTAGCTAAAAAAGCCCGTTCAACCCTTGGGCCGCGGTGGCTGAGGGGTCTCGTACAACGCAGAGTGCCCATGGAAATGGAGGAGGCGGGCGCAAGTAGGGCTTCGATACAGTTAGGTGGGGAAACCTCAGCTACCGCAGGCCTTTTTGTTACCTTTTCCAGTTTCTTCCAAAGGTTTTTATCGTCCGATAGAAGAACCAGCACGTTATAATAGGTGGTGAGCCAGCAGTCTCGTGGTACCGTGTTCGATTCCATCCCCAGTAAAACATTTTTATTTAATCTAGTACACAAATATTCACGATGGAAGCACAGAATTTTTTTTTCTTCCATAAATTAGAAACAATCTTTTATAAAATGTCTTAATACGTTAGGAACAATTTAGTATTATTCATAAAAATAATTGTAAACTTTAATAAGTGAGGAATGTTTTCGTTTATACGGTTTCCAGATGGAATATGTGCGACTGTACCGTTTTTGCTTCAAATGGAAGTTTTCATATTATACCAACGTAGATGTTACTCAGTAAACAAGTTTTTGTGATCCAAGAACAATTAATGTTATTAGTCTGTACTGGCGAGTGTCGAATTTTTAAATCAGCGCGAGATCAATCTCATACGAATGATGTTGCCGATGTATCGAGGTGAACAATCATCAGGTTCAATGCATTTTAGTAAAGAGGATGGTTAAGGGCGAAATTTCAAAAGATAACAATGCTAACCTATGGGAACAAAGACACGAAGCGAATGGTGGTTAGCGATGACTATGCGGTTGGAGATTAGATAATAGGGAAGTAAATCACAAAACGTCGAAAAGGAATCCTGCCATGGCTTTTGGAATGAACCATCACGCCATTCACCTGAAGTGATTTCGGAAAATCTTGGAAAACCAAAAGCTGGATGACTTGACTAGTGTTTGAACCTGCTTACTCCCGAAGACGCACTGGGAATATTACCAGTCACATATCATATTCGATGAGGCTACCACTAGCTGGCGCAGATAAACTAGCGGTTAATCTATACGTCAGATAATCATGGTAGTTGAAATATTGATTAATCTTTACAAACATCTTGAAAGTCACCATTTCTTGACACAGGTTCTGTTGGAAGTGTTTCTGCTAGCATTCGGCATTTTTGCGAAAGACGTGTAACGTCAGTTGGATGAATCAGTGTCTTACACTTGCATTAAAAGTACTGGTCCCATGTTCGATTCAAACCACAAGGAAATATTTTAGTATACCTAATACACATTATAATCAGTCAGAATAATGAAACTTTTAAACTGTTTAGAAATAAAGAATTTAGATATCTTTATTGTGTTCTGTTTTGTAATCAAACACTAGATGTAAAATTAAATTGTAATCAGTAACTTGCGGAACGGTCTGATTGCTCAAAGGTTAGGGTGGTGCCATTGAATATACATTTTCCCAGGTTAAAATATGTTGTGGAAACGATTTTATAAGAACTTTACTCGATCACAGTTGCTACGCGAAGAGATTTGTAGTTCGGGTGCCCGATTAAACTGTAGGTCCAGATTCGAAGGATTTTTTTTTTTTTTTTTTTTTTTTGTAACTGCTTTACGTCTCTTTTTAACATCGAGGTCTTTAGAGACGGGAAAGGATGGGGGGCAAGGAATGGGAAGGAATTCGGCCATGGCCTTTTGAAGGAAGCATCCCGGCATTTGCCTGGAGTGATTTGGGGAAACCATGGAAAACCCAAATCTGGATGCACCGACGGGGATTCGAACCGCCGTCCTCCCGAATGCGAGGCGAGAAAGCTAACCGTTACACCGCCCCGCTCGGTGATTCGAAGGAGGTAAAATGCGTGGCAAATTGAAACTCTGCAAGACCACATGAGTTTATTTACTTACTAATTAGCGCAAATGTCTATCTTTGATTTTATTTCCAGCCAATTTATATACACTGTTGACTCTGCATTTTGTAATTTGTACAAACTAGTTAACTCTTACTAAAATTTTGTTTTCTTATTTTTCAATAATTTTTAATATTAACACTGTAGATGAGAATTAACCTTCGGAATAAAAACTTTAGTCGACGTCATCGCTAACACGTGATTTTTATGAATTATCAGTTACACCTTACGTGAAAGATAATTTGACTTTCTGATAACAAAGCCAGACGGGTGATGGGATACGTCCGAACCTTTCATTTGGGAGGACGTTTGTTTGAATACATCAAGATCTGACCAGATTTTGGTTTTCTTTGGTTTCCAGGAGAATGACGTGATGCTTTCTTCAACTCATCATCACCATATTGCCTCCCCTAATTCTCTCCTTCCTCAGATAATAAAAATCGGAATCTTAGATCGTTAACACACATCAGCCAACAACTTCATCAAAATCCATTTAATATCGGTTGTGTGAGTCATTAGCTAATAACCAGATAAACTACCTGATCTATTGTATGACGCTGCTATTAGAACAGGGATATGGCGTGCCAACCACCTAACCAACTGAAATGCATCACAGCCCAGCTGTCCCCATTGACTTCTAAGCCTTCTAAACACCCATAATAGCCCAGGCATTGTTGACAGATTTTGGTGGTAACCTGAAGAAAATTAGTATTATCAGGTCAAAAAGGCCTCAGTGCCAAAACGGCGCAAACGGGTTTTAATATTTTAAATGTCAACTTGAGTAATGTTTAATTGCGCCCTAGGTAATTTTGAGAGGTTATCACTGTATAAAGGCGTAGCATCTGACATAATTATAGTATAGAAGTAAAAATACACATTTTATCATTAAGGCGATACGAAATGTGATTTTTTTAACAACTCTACATTTCTAAAAAACAAACAAATTTACAGAGTGAAGAAATGAGATAAAAATTGTAATACACAATTTCAGTGTAATAATTGTATCTAGTTTATTTTTCGGTAACAAACGGTTGTCGAGAAACGCGTTAAAGAAGTACAAATAAATCAGCCTGGGCTGACAGTGCAGATTGCCGTTCCCAGGCATTATGGGTATTGTAATAGAAAAGGGTTTTGTGGAGTCTTTTTAGCATTATTTTAATATTTATTGATTAGTGGATAATTACGAAAAATGTGCTAAATGAATTTATAAATATTTGTAAATCCAAATGTGTCATACATCCACAGTTAATTTTAACATCAGAACGACAAAATGGACGGAAGGTGTATTTCGTTTAAAAATGAAATAAACAATTCAAAAATTCTTTATAAAAGCCAAAAATGGCCGTTATGCTATGAAATTGATTATACTCTGATAACATTGAAACATCATATTTTAAAACTAACATTAATTTACAATACAGTGGAATTGATATCCAATTGATTTATAAAAACAAACTACATAACAAAAACATGAAATCTTTGCTAAAGGGACACGTAGTAGTATATGGGCCTATTAATCACCAATTCAATCTGATGTATAATCAATGCAATTGTATCTGAGACATAACGTACACACGCGATTTATCTTGCTCAGCTTGTTTTTTATTGTCGGAAACTCATATTGGGTGGAGCTATCCACTCAGGGCGTCATTTGGGCGGTCTGTTCGAGAAAAATATTCATGTGCAAACAAACACTCGTCGTTAAAGTTTGAGGAAAAGTAAAACAGTTTGCAGGCCTCGAAGTCGCTTCCTCACCAATCGTTCTCACCCACACAGCACCATGTGAAAGATCATTGGTTCAGAGTTTAACATGAAAGTAATTCTGATGTCTACTCTTTAAACTCAATGTCTAGCCGCTTAATAGGTCATATCCAGTGAAATTAGGTATGTGATGGTATTGAAGATAATGGAAGGTAAATCACAATATTGAACAAACTGAGAACTGGGTATCTTCTAAGCAAAAAATTATTCATCATGAAGTCAGTTGACTCCCCCGTGAGTTAGTTATGTGCAAAACTGTAGAATATACAGGGTGTCCTGAAAAGGACTCCCTGATTTCAAAATTAAATATCTCGAAAACAAAGATCGATAGAGGAATGCAGTAAACGGTATGTTTATTGTGACAGCTGTAAGAAGTGTATACAGCAGTGTGAAATAATAGTTACAAAAGCTGCTAACAGATGGGGTTATATGCTCATATCAACATACATAAGTGAAATAATCGTATGAAAACAATCTTTGCAAACAATCACATCACAATGTTTTCAAAATGTTCACCATTGGCACGTTTCAGTGGTGGAACTGGTCGCCCTGAGCTTCGGATCACTATTTAGGCATTACGTATGGCGATTACAGAGCCATCTGTTAGCAGCTTTTGTAACTATTATTTCACACTGCTGTATACACTTCTTACAGCTGTCACAATAAACATACCGTTTACAGCATTCCTCTATCGATCTTTGTTTTCTAAATATTTAATTTTGAAATCAGGGAGTCCTTTTCTGGACACCCTGTATATAATATCAAGAGTTGAACCCTTAAAGGATTTGTTCCAAGTAACAGCCATCCACTGATTGATGCAATCAATTGGTGACCCAGATAACAATTCAACGAAATTATTTTTCTTCTACGTTTCATGAAGTAAACATCAAATGGAACCTAAAATAACTAATCCTGTAGATAGCTGGTTGAATTATTCTGTAGCTAAAGTCAATTAGAGAAAAAAGTTTTTTTCATGATTTATGTGCCATTCACATACATCAGGTTGATTCACGGGTATAATATTGTCGGAAGTCGGCGGTTGACGGTGTGTTAGCAATTTGCACATCGTGACCTTTAATCTCGAGGATTTTCACACCTGCCGGAAGAGTCGTGTCGTCCGTTGAGTATTTCAGAGGTGTTAACGTCATCCGTTTGATGACGTTAACACCTCTGTAAATGTAGGCTCGGACATAAATGCAGCTCTGGATTGGTTGGGGTTACACTTCCTCAGCAACAGCCACGGTAGCAGGTAAGTTCTGATGTTTGTTTGTAAGTAGCTGTCAATTTCTTACAGTTATAAATAGTTCTCGCCTCTCTCACCGGAGAACTTCGAATAGATGCTATTATTTGAGGCTCCAGAATATATAAACTGGGGTAATCCTCAGGTCTTTTAGTTTCTGATCACTCCATCTGCTGATTGTGTCAGTTTGGTTGTAAACACCACAGTATCAAGGATAGACGTCGACCTGTCTGGGTTTCATTTTTCACCATCACCAATTCTCTAATGCTCAGTGTGATTGGAAGATCTTCCAAAATCATCCAGGCCTCTGGTTGCTATAGATTATAATCTCCATATTATGTAGAGTTCATTCACACAGTAATACCGTTTTACATGGAGTCATCTTTACAGCATGGTTGTAAGGATGCTTGCGAGATCCAACGATCCCGAGTGACTTGTTAATCGTTGAGATGAACCACGTTGTAGGATGTTTCCATTTTTACAAATATATTTTTTATTAATTAAAGTCCTTGGTTTAGTTTCTGTGGTATGAAGGACCAGTATACAAATCGTGATGAATGTAAGAGTTTTATATCTTATTTAATTACAGTATTTTACACCCTCACAACTGCCAGAATTGATTGATACGAATTTCACTCACCACAAATTTAATTGAAATATATATTCTTCCCTCTGTTCTGTCTTCATAGTATAATTGGGTACAGTTGTTCCGTAAAATGGCTCTAAGAGATATTCGAGTGCAAAAATCTGCTTGCTGGCTAGATTTCTAGTGGCGGTAGCATGATGCACAGTGCAAGATTCCGCTAATACATTACGAACTTGGCTTCGAATTGTAATCAGCTAATTAATAAACAGCGTGTTGTGAGTGGTTGGCCCTCTGACCACCTCTAACACTGCAAGCCGGCAGTTGTTTTAACTACCAATAATTAATACTGTACTGTCAAACATGCCTACGACATTTAAAGGATTCCTTACAGTAATTTTAAAGAATGAACATACAGTCCGATTAATGTTGACGTCAAGTTTAATGCTTCTTAATCTCAATCTCGACTTTATACATAATGAAAATTCTCCTATACAAAATATTCTAATCGTACTCTTTTACAAACATCCAGGAGCTCGCTCGCGAACTTCGCGCGTGAACTCTCCAGCACACTCCATCTTAAGCAAAGATACTCTTTATCAATATGCTTAAAAACTAAAACGCCAATACTACCACGTTCGCTACACAAACTATCATCTGTGGATACCTTGTTACATTTAATTACAATTATTTACATTAAATATGCTCAGAACAATGATGAACATATATTATTGTTAACAAAAAGTAATAATTCACGTATCAAAAATACAGGGGATACACATAAATATCACAGAGTGTGGTCGAGTGCGATTTTAATACATTCTATATCTTGTCCAGAGGTTTGGTTGTGTACTGCTCTTCATTGAATTTACTAATTGTATACAGCACTTATGTGGAAAGTAGTAAACTAGACATTTGTTTTCTTTGTTGTTTGTTTCTTTCATGCATTGTTTCTGACTGTGGTTTTAATATCATTAAGTGGGTAATTATCATCATTTCTTTCCTACACTTTCCCACCATCATATATTTAGTTTTGGTCCTATTGATTCTCATCCAGAATTCCTCACATCCTTTGTCTAAAGTCTCTAACATTCTTCTGAGTATCTTGACACTTTCTGCCAGCAAAACCATGTCATCAGCAAATCTTATACAGGTAATCCTACGTCCACCCATGCATACACCTTCTTAACCTCTTAAACTTCTTTTCATAATTTCCTCCAAATATATGTTAAATAATATGGGTGACAAACAACATCCCTGTCATACACCTCTTCCAATCTTTCCCTCTTCTGTAATATCATTCCCCACTCTCACTCCTTGCTCGATGTATAATTTACTTATTAGCCTTCTTTCCTTCCAATCAATACCTTTATTTTTCAGAATCGTCATTAACTTCACCCATTGTACTTTGTCAAAAGCCTATTAAAACCATGTAACAATCTCTTTCCCTTTCAATGTATCTTTCTCCTATTGTTCTCAGAAAACCAATAGCGTCTCTTGCACTTCTTCCTTTTTGAAATCCAAACTGTAATAAATAATTGAACAAGTGGAGTCCTTTAAATATCTCGGGAGTATTGTGGGTGGTGATATGAGCTGCAAGAAGGAGTTAAAAACTAGAATAGCAATGGCAAAGGAAGCTTTTAATAGAAAGAAAAATTTACTATGCGGAAGGCTGGACAAAACCTTGAGGAAAATATTAGCTAAGTGTTTTGTATAGAACGTAGGACTGTATGGAGCAGAAACATGGACGCTACGCAAAGAAAATCTAAAGAGGTTGGAAGCTTTTGAAATTTGGATGTAAAGGAGGATGGAGAAAATAAGTTGGGAGGACAAAGTAAGGAATGAGGAAGTGCTGAAACGAATAGGAGAGAAAAGGTCACTCATAAAAACAATAAAAAACAGAAAAAAGAACTGGATTAGGCATGGGCTGAGGAACGAAAGTTTGCTTAAGACTGCTCTGGTGGGGACTGTAAACGGAGAGAAGTGAAGAGGTCGGCGAAGGATGAAAATGATGGATGATATAATGATAAACGGGAGATATATAGAAACTAAAAGAATGGCGGAACAGAGGGAGGGGTGGAGGGCTGTCACTATGCATGGACCTGCTGTATAGCAGAGAACCCTTGATGATGATGATGAAGTGGGTAATACACAGATACCATGATTTACAGTTACATCAATTTGATGTCTAATTTGTTCTAGGTATTTATTAATCACATGTCTTTCATTATTTTCAGATTACGTAGACACATCCTTTGGAAGTATATTAATTGTAACAAGTGTTGCCTACTGGAAGACGATGTCGGCTCCGTTGAAGACAATAATCATTTTCCAGGTGAGCCAACTCGATTTCCAGTCCTCCGTTGCTCTACTTTGTCGTATTAGTTGTCCCATAAAAAAAACCTGCTTGTTTTCCTGGAAACTGACCATCTTACATGGTTCATTTTTTAGATTCATTCTATAAAGGCATCCTGACATCATCAATTTATTTCCTTCACAGTTGTTCAATGTCCTTAAAGATTTCATAAACATCTAAACCTGATCTTTAATAAAAATAAAATTGGGATCTGTTTGGAGCTAATAGAATACAACCTGGACATAGGACGTAACTATTGCTGAAATATTCAGTATCTTTTAGACTTGCAGCATATTATGCATCTAATAGCAAAATCTTTTCCAAACTCTCTTGCATTTCTTGCTTTTAAAGAACTTCCTTCAAATAAAAGCAATCGAATACTTACTCTCACCCATCTTATCAAAATAAACACTTTATTTCTGTATCGAACCCGTCTTGCTCCGACATATCATTCGAAATGAAAGATGTCAGAAATATGAAATATTGGAGCGATGGATGTTTAAAATGAAGTAATCATTAAGATAATGGTTAAATAAGCAATTTTAAATAAAAGAATTATAAGAATGAGGGATATTAAAGGATTTGTAAATAAAAATAATCGATAGAATGTAATTTAGTTAAAAATTTGAGCAATAACTTGTATATATAAAGTTAACCACAATTTTCCTAAATATTTTACAATTTATCTCGTTAAGTATCATTTTCATTAATCACTATTCCAAAGTTTGGTTATCTGTGTTATTGGTGTTGCTCAAGGCTATTAAGCTACATATTCAATCGTTCGGTCTCTCATAAAAATTCTAAAACTTCTTAAAGTATTGTTACAATTCTAGAAGTGTATTTAATCACACACAACAAATACTGATTTCCATTGCTCTCGTATAACTTACACTGTACGGTTTATGTCCAAAATAAGTCAGCTAAAAAAATGCTTGATTGCAGTCAAAGCGGAACGTAACACCGACGCATTAGCTAGTTGATATGCACTGGGGGCTGTGTTTTGATCTTGGTATTTGTTAATTTTCAGCTGTTGGTATGCACAATATTGGTGTCGTCATCGATGCACAGTGGACATGAAATGAATCATTACCCGATGCCATCACCATCGTCTCAAGGCTACCAAGGGCAGTATTATCAACAGCCGAATTACCAGCCAATTTTACAACCGAGCTGTCAACCACAACAACCCATGGATGAAAATGGATTGAACCCAACAGCTCTCAAGCACACTGCATAGGGCTCAGAATTAATCTTAATTTGACGAATGTCTACCTTTAAAATATAACACGTGTGAAATAAATACTGTAGCAAGACTAAAGATTGTGGTTTCTCTCAATTTCCTTAAAAGAAATAGATTGTTCACTTCATAGTGTCTACATTTTTTGGAAACTATAATGTATTGCGCTGACCCAAAACCGATTGATGTTCATAAAATTTGGCAGATTCATATTCTATGGTCGTCCCATAAATTTAAAAATGGTCAACAGAATTTTAATCTCCCCACCACTTTTTGTTTGGTAAGTATCGTTATTCAGAGTTGATTGATAGGTGGTTTATATTAGGTTTCTGCCACTAGAAAAAGAAGAATAATATGGACCAAAAACATGAAACCCGTTTTCTAAAATATCTTTGAACAATTAAAAGCAAACGAATACTTACTGCTCACCCTTCTCTGTCAAATTAAACACGATATTTCTGCCTTATCCCCGTCTTTCTAAAGCTACTAACGTAAAATAATATTTTAAAACATTTTTATATACTATTTTTTGGTCAATAAGATTATTATAGATAATTGTAAGAACTAAAGATAGATGGAATTAGTAGTATCTACTTAGTAATTTTATTAGAATAGAACGACATGAGGAATAAAAGAGGAGCTGAAGATATGTCAAGCATTGATTTTGAGCCCACCGATTATAGTCTGGAGAATGGTAATGATTGGTTGAATAAATTTACATATACGCTCTGCAGTTAATGCAATAGTGAGTGGCAGAGGATTCCTTGCACCAAAAATAATCTCTACTCTGTGCATTCCAATCCCGGATAGTACAAAGAAAGGAAGAATACTAAGAAGCGTCAGTATTGTAACTTGTTTCTACTATCTACCCTCTCCCGTCATTTTGACCCAAACTGGTTGGTGGACAAACTATTTCATCGCACTTGTAAATGAAAGTTGATGTTCGCTTGTTTCGAATAAAGATACGTCATCAGTCTGCCAGACAATCTCAGCCCAATTAATGCATAATAACAGGTAATCACAAAACAAGCGGCTTTTCTCTAGCTATCTCTATAATGTCAATGAGTTCATAGCGAAAAGGAACCCGTGCAGCAAAACAGTAGTCCAAATGTAAACATAAAAATATTAGTGTACCTATATATGTGATATACAATTTTTCGAAATGCGACCTGTGAATTACAGTCTATAACTACCTTTACCTACAACCCATATTTTGGTCCCATATCTTTTTGTTTAGTACAGTTACTCCTAAACATTTCTGGGTATCACCAACGTAAATAACTGAACTGTTCACTATGTGATGCTGGACATACGATTTTTTTATGAACTTTTCTGCTGGTTGTCATCCATCGCACAATGCTGAAATAACGTCCAGATCGTGTTGAATTTCTGAATAATTGCAGGTTTCCTTACTTTATTATCAATTAATATATCATTTGTGAAGAATGTGAAACCGCTATGAATTTAGTCTACAAGATCGTTTCAAGAAATTAATAAAAGAAATTGCACTTCCTTGAAGGACTTCCGATGTAAAATTAGATTAGTAGAACCTTAAACGTGTACGACGACATATTTCTACCGACTATTTAATAAAATTCGTATAAATCTCACAAATCTGTTCTGATTTACTGCAAATTTGAATCGTCCTTAATAATTGGTTATGTGGCAAGAAATCGAAAAAGTACTTAGATTATGCCGGTTTCATACATCATTCTAGACGATCCCTTAACAAACCTTCATTGAATTGCATCTAACGTCAGTTCTACCCCTCCCCCCCTCCACCTCCACTAATCTTAATTCCTTCGAGACCAAATTAATAATGTCTATCCTCAGAGCTATCCCCTCCCCACCACCACTAACTTTACTTTCATTGACGCCAAATAAATAACAATCCCTCCCACCACCGCACAAATCTAAATTAATAATACTCCACCACCATTAACCTTAATTTCACCCCTCAAACACACTTGATAAAACCAGCCGCATGTTACTGTCCCAACAATCTACCGATATGGATCGCCAAGATATATTCTTCACGTCGATGTACCAGCTGAACGCAGATGATTTCAAGTGTATTACATTGGACTTGTAGGCCCAACATAATTTCGAGTCTGTTGTGGTGCCTGAGAATATCACCCTCTAATTCAAGGAATGGGACGTGATGATTAGGCAATTGGATGCTGTGTACGATATGTTGGCCGATGGCGGCCAGACTAGCGTTCAACTCGGCGAGCATACTGGTTCGTGGCGTACGGTGTGGGGGATGACAGCGTTATGTTTTCACCACAATACTAATCCTGTCAGTGGGGCCTTCCTAAGTGAATGTCAGAAACTCATCGGCACGGAGCTTGCAGTAAACGCATTCTTAACCATCAGGAAAAAGTGGAATGCCATGCCTTCATTTACTACAAGGTATTTGTGGGCGAGTTGGCAGACAAAGTTCTGTTTGACTACTAAATGGGGTCAGTGCCAACGTTAATACAAATCAAGAATGTGCATCCTTGTCATGTGTTCTAAATAAGACTTTGCGCTACTGAAAAACGAAATCATCGTACATCAAAATGTGATAGTGTTTACAGATGTCAGAAATATTGTAAGGAGGATTTAAACGTGGTGAAGTTGTATGTGGTTAATAAGATGTATCTCACAAGTGTAAATACAAAAGTATGAATATGTAATAATTATTTTGTTTCATCCACTATTGAGGAATCAAAAATAGATTTTCAACAGCGCACATATCATTACAAAATAAATGTGCTTTAAAACGTTTTATCAAATTATTCTATATTAATATAGCAGATCTTTTTCCCGATGATCTTCTTGAACCATTGGGCCATCTCCCGTCCTTTCACACACATAATTGTGGTGGTAATACACTTATCCAATGATTAGCGATAATATTGTGAGATTGTATTACACACACTGCAACTTGTTTGATAGTGAAGGTACCATTCTTCTTCTTGAATCCCTTTGCATCTAGGAAGATGGTCGGCATGGTAATGAACTGGAATATCAGGATGCCATCCTGTTTTAAGTCAGTTTCAGCACCACTCCGGTTAGAGGTAATTATTATACAAAACGATCGACAACATCCGACAGTATGCAGACGTGTAGGCTGGTAAATTCTCATTGCTGGCAAATTCGATATTTATATCTAGAGGTACAATCTTAACTGCTTAATGTTGTGAACAGTCAGTTACAACCGGAGGTGCAGCTGCTTCAAATTCTTAGTTTTAGTAGTGGTGTGGGGTGATCATGTTCATAGTAAGACTACTTGAATCTTGTATACTAGTCATACAGCACAGTTGTTTTATTTTTCTTAAAGTCTAAATCCATGTTTTTATACGGGAATGCAACTTTATTTAGGAAACATTGCCATTACGGAGGTTGTGGTTATCAAAATCAGCTGCAAATTTTCAAACATACAACTAGATCCCGAACATTGACGAGTCTAATTGTGTGTTTCATTACTTTATGAAAGGAAAAATCGATTGATATACCCACATGATTAACAAATTGTTTAGCTGAGGGTACAATATATATATTTATTGTTTTTTCATTCCTTCCCCGGTGGGGAAGGCGGGCTGGCAGCGCATTGGTAGCGCTCTTCAGCCTAGTGAGTTACATAAAATATACAATTGTTTTTAACATATGCATTTGCTTACAACTAGACATTATAATTGAGTTTACAGTTGTTTTACATACATTTTTTTTTTTTTTTTTTTTTTTTTTTTTTTTAGGAGCGGTTCAGGAGTTGGAACTTCAAGCTGATTAGCTTATAGTGTGGGATATATTTTTGGGCGCTTCTGTCGCTCGGATATGGGTGGCGGTCGGTCGATGTGTTGGGTGAGTATGAGGATGTTCAGGAGGTGGAGAGTGGGAGGTATTTGTTTGTAGTAGTTGGGGAGATGGGGTGGTTCAGTGATTAGTTTTAAGGTTATGGGATTGTTGTTATGGATACTGTTGATAGCATATTTGATACGGAGTGATTCGAGGTGGATGAGGATGTGGGGGAATTTTATGAGGCTGTATAGTAGATTGGTAGGAGATGGTAATCGGATGCGGTAGGCGATGCGGAGTGCGTGGCGTTCTATTATTTGCAGTCTATTGTAAAAACGGTCGGGAGCGGATATCCATGAGAGGTGACCATAGGTGAGAATAGGGCGGAGAAATGCTTTGTAAGTATTGATGATGATATTGCTGCGGAGTCCCCATGATGTGCCGGTGAGTGATTTGAGTAAATTGAGGCGGGTTTTTGCTTTTGCTATGATTGTGTTGAGGTGGGGTGTCCATGTTAGGTGCCGGTCGAGGGTTACGCCTAGATATTTCACTGTAGGTTGTTGCGGGATGGGGTGGTTGTAGATGGTGATGTGAAAATCCGTGAGGCGGTATTTTCGGCTTGTTTTGCCGAAAATTATTGCTTGCGTTTTGTTGGGGTTAATGATCAGTCTCCATCGGTTACACCACTGCACAAATTTGTTGAGTTCGGTTTGTATTGCTTTTTGGGATTGTTGCAGTGATTTATGGATGGATAAGTATGCGGTATCGTCAGCGTATTTAAGGATGTAAGTTGGTGGTGCGGGGAAGGGTATGTCGCAAATGTATAGGATGTATAGGAGGGGTGAAAGAACAGATCCCTGGGGGACACCTGCGGTAGGGGAGAAGGTACGGGAAAGGAAGTTGTTGATAGTTACAAAGGAGGTGCGGTGTGAGAGGAAGGAGGCTATTGTACGGATGAAGGTGATGGGGAGGGCGAAGGTTTGGAGTTTGAAGATGAGTCCAGCGTGCCATACTGTGTCGAATGCTTTTTCGATATCTAGCAGGACGAGGATTGCGGATCGGTGGGTGTTCAGGTGCGTAGTCAGGAGGTGTACTAATTTCAGGAGTTGATCTTGAGTTGACAATTTCGGGCGGAAGCCGCACTGGGCTGGGGATAGGAGTGAGTGTTGGGATAGGTGTTGATGGATTTTTTTGGATAGTATTGTTTCGAAGATCTTGCTGAAAACGGAGGTAAGGCTGATAGGTCGGTATGAGGTGGGGTCTGATTTGGGCTTATTGGGTTTGGGGAACATGAGAATTTTAGAGGTTTTCCATTTGGGGGGGTAGATACCAGAGTATAGGATGTATGTGAATAGGAGAGCTAGGAGTTGATGAAATGAATGGGGGGCTTCCTTGATGTGTCTGTAGGTGATGGAATCGGGGCCGGGTGCTGTATTTTTCTTGGTGTGGAGTACGGAAAGGATGTCGTTAGTGGTGATGGGGGTGTTAAGCCCAGTGCGGCTGACATTATGGATGTAGTTGTAGTCGGGCTTGAGGGGGGGTGAGGAGGTATCGGCACGCTGTTCTATTATGGGGGAGTCTGTATAATCAAAGCGGGGGTCGTTGGGTGTGGTATGGACTTTCTGGAGATGGTCGGCGAAAAGATTTGCTTTTTGGATGTCATTGGATACGGGATGGTTGTTATGTAGAAGGGGGTAGGTGGGTGCGGTTTTGAGGCCAGTTATACGTCTGAAGGTGGACCAGTATTTGGAGGAGTTCTGAATGTATTGTAGGCTTAGCTGGTTGCAGGTGTCCCTCCAGGTGCGGCGTTTATGGGCGGTAATGTAATTGCGAACTGTGCGTTGGAGCTGGCGGTGAAGGGTGAGGATCTGATGGTCATGGGTGCGTTGATAGGTGCGGAAAAGTTGTCGTGAAGTATGAAGAAGTTGGAGGGCTCGTGCTGGTAGGGAAGGTTTGTGAGGGGTGATCGGTGTCAGGGGAATATGAGCGTCGATGGCGTCAGTGATGGTGCGTTCGAGGAAGTCTGCAGTTTGTAGTAGGCTGTCTGTGTCGGTGATATATGGGTTGTCTGTGTCAATTTTGTCGTCGATGAATTTTCTATAATTATTCCAGTTAGTCTTGTGATAATTTTGGATGTAACGGTGGGGTATCTGGTTTGGTGGACGTGGGGTGTTTGGGGGGTTGTATTGAATGGCGAGCATGATTGGAAGGTGGTCGCTGCCAATGGGGTCCAGAACATGAAGGGTGGAGCGGGTGAGGATGTTTGGGGAGGCGATGACGATGTCGGGGGTTGTATTGGATTCGGGGCGCGTGGGTGATGGAATGTTAATGAGATCACCTCTCATGGCTGCTAGGGTGTGGTGGAGTTGATGAAGTTCTTGTTGGGTACGGCTGTGGATGTTTATGTCGGCCATGATGATATATGAATTGAAGTGGTTGTCTATGTAGGAGAGAAAGTTGATAGGTAGTGGAACGCGGGGCCGGATGTAAATAGTGACTAAGGTGACAGTGAGTGATTTTAGAAATACGGTGACGATGACATGTTCGGATGGATGATTTAGGGGTGGGTGTATTTGGGTGGGGATGTGATTATGATATCCAATGGCCACGCCTCCGCGTGCCGCCCGGGTAGGATTGTCAGATCGGATGAGGTGGTATGGGGGCATGCGGATCTGGTGACGAGGTGTGAGGAAGGTTTCGTTTAGTAGGAGGCAATGGATGTCGTGTGTGGTAAGGGTGTGTAGGAGGAGGTTTTTGTTGGTGGGTAGGGAACGGATGTTATTGAATAAAATGTTATGATAAAGTGGCATATTTGGGCTTTCGGTTGGGTGGGGAGTTGGAGGGCTTTAGACGAGAGTTTCCAGAGGGAGAAATTGGAAATGGGCATTATTGTGTGAATAGGTGGCATTGATATGAATTCCGAAGACTGCTCTGGCTGCTATTGATATTTGGGAGAGTGTGTGGTCGCGTGAAAAGGGGTTTAAGTTTTGTAGGGTGATAGTGATGAATCTTAAGATGTCCTCTATTGTTGGTGGGGGGCGTATGGAGTTGGAGGGTGGCGTAGGAGGGTCTATTGGTCGGATGGGTACTGTGAGTTCTGCTTTGGTAGGCGCTGGCTTTGATTTGCATTTAATGGAATAGGTAGGATGGTTTTGGTCACAAGTATTGCAGGTGGGAGTTTTCTGAAGGTTTGGGCAAGCTTTTAAGAAGTGGTTCTCTTTGCAGTGTGGACAGATAGGGGTGTTCTTGCAGTTTGCCGTTAGGTGGTCATTGTATTGTAGACAACGTGCACACAGTGTGGGTTGGGGGGAAGGGGTTTTTGATGGTTCCACTCTATGTTTTTGATGGTAGATTATGGCTCCATTTCTAAGCAGTTGATCAATTGTTGATGCGTCTTCAGTTAGTACTCTGATCATGTAAGTGGGTCCTAAGCTGTTCTTGATTCGGAGGGCTTTTCGAACATGTAATTCGTCGTTCGAGTTGAGTTCGGCGACTACCTCTTCTTCAGTTATTGTTGGGTCGACTCCTCGGATGACTGCTGTGAGTGTAGGAGGCCTTCTAGGTGGGGTTGGTTGTTTTGGTGGGGATGAGGTGACAGTTGTTAAGTTGGCGTTGTCGCCAAATGAAGGTAGTCCAATTTTATTTTTAAGTAATTTAGGGAAGTCTGGTGCATTACTCTTGATGATCATACCGTTTTTTAGTGGGGATAAGTTGATGGATAGAAATGTTTGGTATATGTCGTTTGATGAATTTGCTTAGGGTTTTACTGTTCATATATTCAGGGAAGGTCCCTTTTAGTAGGTATGTATGAATAGTCTGTGACGTGGATGGAGGTGATGATGAAGTGTCCATAACTTCGTATGCGGTTGTTGCACTATTGGATAAGGAGGTTTGTGGCGATGGTAATGAGCCACTTTTGATCTGTTCGTAGGGTTTTGCATTATTTCTGGCAGTTTGAAGATAGCTGGTGCCACGTGGTGGTTTCTGAACTATCTGTGGAAGATTTTGATGAATGCCTTCAGATGCAGCGGGGCAGATGATTGATGAGGAGGTGGTGGTGGTGGTGCTGATGGTGGTTGTAGTAATAACTGAAGATGTAGCCATGGTGTAGAAGTGGGGGCTAGTAGTGACAGTGGGTGGAAGGATGGTAGGGTTGGTGTCTGAAAGGTCCATAGCGTTACCGTACATTGGTGTGTCCGGTGGATGTGCAGCAGTTGGGGAGCAGGCGTTACCAGTTGGCAGGCGAAGTCCGTGAGCAGGCGAAGCCCCTGAGCAGGCGAAGTCGGTGAGCAGGCGAAGTCGGTGAGCACGCGAAGTCGGTGAGCAGGCGAAGTCCGTGGGCACGCGAAGTCAGTGGGCAGGCGAAGCCCGAGGGCACGTAAAGCCCGAGGGCAGGTGAAGTCCGATGTCAGGCGAAGTCCGAGGTCAGGCAGAGTCCGTGGGCAGGGGGTGTCCGCCAGTAGGCGAAATCCGTTGGCCGGCAGAAGGCAACTTTTGCCTCAGATGTGTAAAACACACTACGGAAAACCTAGTCTTTTTCCGCGACGTCTCACAATACGTAATTCACTAATTGTTCTAGATAACAGTCTGACAACTACGAATGTGTCACAACAATAGCGAATAAACAATAAATTCTCACAACAATATCAACAACGATGCGCAAATGTTTTAGATGTCCATGTCCGAGGGTACTAAAAAATAGAAATCAGTTATTATAGCAAACACCATTTCACTCAACTGCGAGAAAGAAACACGAGTGGAAATTGACTTCTCTACACGGAACTCAATTTGATCACTATTAGCATTTTTCGAAACGCGTGTTAAAACCTGGATTTCATACTTCAGACTACACTGTGCAGATATTCAAATTTAACGCCATATATATAGCGTGCAGTGTATGTACAGGAAACTACGTCAACGATACCATATGACATACCCTTACACGAATTTTTTTCCCATCAGTCGAGGGGAGAAATTTAGGTTAGTGGTGGTGGAGTGTTAGTAATTTAGCCTTGAGGGGTTGTGGAAGGGAGTGTTATTAATTTAGCCTCGAGGAAATTAAGTTTATGTTGGTGGAAGGGGGTGTAACCGAGGTTAGACGCATTTCAATTAAGGTTCGTTAAAGGATAAACCTTGAATCATGGTTAACACCGGCATAATCTATCTACTCCAAAACTCCCTAAACCCATGTTCTTGTGAAGGTGCAGACCGCTGTATGTCACACAAACTATTCTTCCTAAATCCGTTTTGGTTCTGTGAGATCAATTTGTCTTCGTCTAAGAAATTCATAATGTTCGAACATTACATGCTTCACAACTTTTCAGCGATCAGATGCTGTAGATATGGGTTGGAAGTTCCTCATCATTTTCAGGTGTCCTCATGATTCAACTACACCTCGCTTTTCTAGAGTTTACGAGTATACTCATTTGATTTTTGATTAAATTTTTAACTTCATGAGTATACCCCATCACACGTATGCTACATAATGCTCGTTACTTTGAAGATTTGATAATTATCCCTCAGGTACGATGAAAATATACCTTTAAGGGCTTATAGAATTTGTAAACGGTTCATTATTTTTCTTTCTAGGCAAAGTTATTGAGTTTACTGTTGTAATTACCGCTTTGTTATTAGTTATTCTTACTGGTCGTTTGTAATGTCTGTGAATAATTCTTCCTATTAGTAAACATAAAAATTAGGAATATTTTATCTAAGTATTACGACACATGTTGGTTCTGTAACAAACTTTTCAAGATTGATGGACTGCGAATTGGTAGGAGAATGATTTCACAAGCTATTTCATCCAAACCACTTCGGATGTGAGCGTAATAACTCAATAATACGCAATTATTACAGAATTTTTTATGCAGATTACTTGTTAAACTAACAAATTAGACTTTAGTAAAACGCCAAATAAATAAAAATTTCAGCATTGGTATTATTGTATCATCAAATAATATAGTTAACTATTCTAATTATTCCAGTCTGCCCTGTTATCCTTGCAGCCGATTCACGTCTCTAGATCACACCGAACCTACTCAAGGAAGCCATCCAAAACGACTATAACCCAGAGCGTAGATCGAGTAATCTGAAGCCAAGATCAATACAGAAGCACCATAGCCTCTGACGCAGTACTTCAACACGGATCTATCCACACTTAGTTCAAGAAGCCTGAATTTTCTTCTGTCTATATCTTGCGGCCACTGGCCACGAAGTTCACCGTCTCAAGCATTTACCGAAAGCAAGCGAGGATAAGCTCCAATCCAAGGCAGTAAGCATCATTGATGCCGACAGCTGCTACGATCTGCAATTGATTGCTCTCCTTTCACTACGTAGAATCCTGGATGGCCTGTTCGTCACATCCGAGTCAGTGTTCCCGGGGTACACAAGGAATTGACAGTAGATTTCTTTCACCACTTCCCAACGGCGGTTAAAACACCACCAAATTTGGAACACCATTTTACCAGAAATTCCTTCTGAAGTTGCTCAGACCTAGTGGACAGAGTAGCCAAAAATTCACACAATGGCGATTGCAGAATTGAGTCAGTTATTGATTTATCAAACTGGTTGGCATCTAGGCTTATTCGACTGCTCCCTCATGCGGATTTGTAGTCAGAAACTGTTGCATATGATACGATTATAGTGAGGAAACTCCTTCCAAAAATACAAAACCCGTCGCAGGATTTTAACTTTACAAAATAGTTTAAAAACTCTTCAGTAATAGGTAATTATTTGTCAGCTTTCACAATCTCAAAAGGCGACCATGTAAACCAAAATAAATGGTCTTCCTGAGGGGAGTGTTCTTGCCCCTTTGCACTTTAATATCAACACTAATGAGTAACCTCTGGGCAACGATTACAAGTCCTTAAATTACGTCAATGATCATATTCTATCTGCTCATCATAAAAAGTTTGGAGTCGTCGAGGATATAATTAAGTAGACAGTACTTATATCTCGTGGAAAATACTATAAGAAAAGTGAGTTTAAGCCATACCAGAGAAAAACTGAAGTCTCCGCGTTTCACCTGCGTAATAAATGCGCTAAGCGAAAGCCATACGTGAAGTGAAAAGGAACTATTTTTGCAATACAGCGGTAATATAAAATAACTCTTCGTAACACTTGAAAGAGGCCTCACTTTTAAAACCAATTGCCGCAATGTCAAGATGAATGGATCCACACACAATATCATCTAATGCAAGTTCACTGTTACAATCTGAGAAGCTACCCCAAGCGCCATTCACACACCTGCTTTAGTATCATGCTACTGCAGCTTAGAATTCTTGTCCTGTGGTGAAAACATTAAGTCAAGTTACGACAGTCGATATAGGACGCCCGACACACTCTATATGTTCATGCACCAACAACATTAAGACAGAAGTAATGATCGAGCTTCTGACATAGTTCAACCCCTCTGAAAGAATCTGGAATTACGGAGTGGAACGATAAACCTATTGCCACTAGGCCATGACCTATCTGGAGGTCCCTGGATAGACTTCCAGTTGATGTTAGCAAGTGCAGTGAGACTATTACATCATTGGAATATCGGGGTGGGCAATCAAATACCTCATGTTGTTGTTGTAAGAACCAAACAATCGTACATGTGCTATCAATTAGGGATTGCAATCCAGTAAAGCGGGATCCACAATCCCGCGGGGTCCTGCATCACCAGGCAGTCAGGCGGATGCCGCATAAAATTATGCGGATCCGCAATCCGCAAAATCCGGCGAATATGTATGTCAGTCTGCGTGAGTCGCTGCTTCACTCGGTCTCTATCGGATGTATTGCACTGTTTGCTTGCACCCTTGCATCCACTTTTATGTACTCATTAAAACTTACGTTTGTTGTGAGCACACATTTCTATAGTTTAGTACGATTAGTATTTTTTATGTGTCGCACTCGTTACCTGTATTTGCAGATAAAGTAATTGAGACAACTTCTTTTATTTGCGGCTGAAAATTTTATTATTCGTTGATAGAAAACTAATGTTATTGTAATTTTGATGATCGCATCCCTATATATTTAGCAATTATCAAGGCAATGTATATTCTTTGACTTATTGTTGTTTTGGCCGCCGCACAATTGTTCAGAATTGTAATATAATGGACATTCGAACTTAACTTCATAATATCGATCAAAAAAAAAAAAAAAAAAAAAAAAAAAAAAAAAAAAAAAAAAAAAAAAAAAAAAAAAAAAAATGCTTTAGATAGCATTTGCCGTGCTGATCAAAAATTGTTATGTTCAATTTTTATATAAAAATGAGTCCTTCGCACTTAAAAAAAAAAAATGTATTGGTGGAAATATATTTTTTTTTCACTGCCCAATATAAAAGTACCAAAGTCAAACCTTATGCAATCATAAGTACCTATACTACTTGTTATTACAACATAACAATTTCTTGCGTATCCTTGCCACTTTAACTACAGGGCTCATTGAATTTCATGGTTAAAAAATAGTGGACATTAGAAGCAAAGAAAAAAATGGATAAAAAAAATGAACATAGTAATTTTTCATCAGCACAGCAAATGCTACCTTAAGCTTTTTTTTTTTTTTTTTGGATCGATATTATGACTTTAGTTCGAATGTTCGCTGTATTTTATCATCGAAATTCACTTGCGCCCTGTTGTCAAAGCGGCAAGGATACGGAAGAAATTTTTATGTTGTGTTATTAAGTAGGATAGGTACTTATGATTGCATAAAGTTTGATTTTGACACTTTGATATAGGGCCGTGAATATATATATATATAAATAGATTTCCGCCCATATTTTTTTTTATTTTAAGTGTGATGAACTCATTTTTATCAAAAATTGAACATAAAAATTTTTGATCAGCACAGCAAATCCTACCTAAAGCAATTTTTTTTGATTGATATTATGATTCTTATTCAAACGTTCGCTATATTTTATCCCCGAAATTAAATAGCGCCCTGTTGTCATAGCGGCAAGGATACTGAAGAAATTTTTATGTTGTAATATTAAGTAGGATAGGTACTTATGATTGCTTGATTTTGACACTTTGATATAGGATCGTGAAAAAAAAAAATAGATTTCGACCCATACATTTCTATATTTTAAGTGTGAAGGTTTTTTTTTTTTCAAAAAATGAACATAACAAATTTTGATCAGCACAGCAACTGCTATCTAAAGCAATTTTTTTTTTTTGGATTGATATTATGACGTAAGGTCGAATGTCCACTATATTCTAATCCTGAACCATTGTGCGGCCGGCTCAATGCGTTTGAAATACATGTTCCTTGACGAAAGCCGCCTGCTTACACGTGCCGCTCTGCCTTTCGATTAATCCCTCTTGGGTGGAAAATCGCCACAATATATTATTTTGGAGTGAATAGCATGCGTCCTTTCAACTCCTTATTATTTCGACTAAAGGCAACAAAAGTTATAATAAAGTTTTCAAGGGTGTATCGCCGAATTGTGTTGTAAAAACACCATACCTTCACCGACTTATTCACGTGTCAAATTTCGTGGTTTTACAACACAGTCCGGCTATACAACCGAGAAGGCATCATTGCAATTATATGCGGAGAAAGTTTCCTTTCTTACATAAAGAAAATAATTTCCGCTCTAAAAAAGTCGTTACCGCACTTAAAGTAAAACTGAAATACTTGACAGTTTGGCTTGGTGAGTAGTTCCTTTTAATAACAATGAATCAACTATAATACAAATCAAGAAATCAGGAGACAGGGTAATGAATCCCACAAAACAACTTTTTTTAAAATAGACCAAGTTTCGTGATTGTGCAGTGACTGAAAACTATGAGACCTTATTCTGAGCCAAGTCTAAAATTAAGAGTATGGTCACTTCAATGATATGGTCAGCCGTCGACGCGCCCTTAAACCCCAATAACAACAACAACAACAACAACAGCTTTCTCTCGGTGTTATAGATCGTTTATTTAAAATAATAACTAAACTCCGGCGACTTGGCCACTATGCATACCATTTTTCAAACTGATATGGCTTATTGTAAGACACATAATATGACCGAAGACTGAATATTTGGTATTTTTATTCTTTATTTAAAAATTGATTAAGTTTTTTTAAAAATGTTAATCTCTAAATATAATTAAGATAGGCTAAAATATTTAAATGTCATTTTACGGATTAAAATATTGTTAACTGTTAATTTTATCATTTAATACATACATATATTTATTAATTAAATTAACAGACGTTTATTATTTAATTTGTTAACACATTAAACAATGAACGGCTAGCGTTCTGGCCTCGCGGGTTCGAATCCCCGTCCGGGCATCCAGATTTTGGTTTTCCATGGTTGCCCCAAATCACTCCAGGCGAATGCTGGAATGCTTCCTTCAAAAGACCATGGCCGAATTTCTTCCCGTTCCTTGTCCCCGGGCCATCCCGCCTCTAATGACCTTAGCCGTCGACGAGGCTTAAAGAACTAAGTAAAAAAAAATATATATATATATATAAATTTCTATGTTTTAAAAAATATGCGTTGAAAATTTACTATCGCCATTCTTGCAGGATCCAGCGGAATTGAAAATACTGCGAGATTGCAGACCTTAGTTATCTTGTCTAAAACTCGGGAATCAACATATCCCTATGAGACCTCCGTTGAGCTAGTGACGAAGTCATCGCAGTGGTGAAAAAAATATTTTGCATTGAAGCTGCCACTAGCACAAGAAGAAGATGAGATACCAAGACACAGAAATTGTGATGAACTGTATGATACTTTGCACAGTCATAGTGGGGGGAACTGGATATTCTATTTGAAAACTACCACTTCATTTATGGCATGAAGATCGTAATATGGAGAGCTGAAAGTGCTATCAGATTGGTTGATTAGTATAATATTGTCTAAAGATAGCGACAAATTGCCTAGAGCGCTAGAAGTGTGCAGGTCGTGATCGTTCACCTGGGCTCAGGATTTGCATAACTTGCCGGAAGAATCGTGCCACCCGGGAGTGTCTCAGCGTTGTAAATGTCGTCGTTGCGATGATGTGCTGCTGCTCTGCGATTGTCGATCTCAGCATATATGCAGCTGCTTGTCAGTCGTTGGCACAGTACTTCTGCAGTAGCAGGTAAACTCAGTTGTTTCATTGTAAGAGCTCGTAACTTCTCACCTGTAAAAATTTTTCTATTGTCGCACCTAGAGAATCGTCAGTTATATACAACGTTTCGATTCCAGTTAATGTCTTATGGTTTTCAGCTTCTTATATTGCCCCAAACTGGGTTAAAGCACCGTCGTGCTAAGAATAGGCGTACAGCTGTGTGTGGTGTTCTCAGTTTGCGCTACCATTTTTGTAAAGCCAAGTATGATTCTAAGACCTACTCCATTTAACACGATGATTAAGGATTCTGGCTGCAGTAAATCATGATCTATATATTGTGCAGAATTCATTCACACAGTAGTTACGTTGTCTGGATGGTATCTGAAACTTTCCGTGGTGATGAGGATTACAATAGCCATTGATTTCCAGTGCTGTGGTGTCGGTTTTATTTCGTTCAAAAGTAAACAGTGTAAGTAAAAGCAGATTTTACGGCGAAGAAAATAAACTCATCGTTTTCGATCTCCCATCTCTCCCACTTCCAATATACCCTTGTTATAGACGTTTCTTCGAATGAAAAGCCCACATAGAGATGAAATACCCAATACATTGCGTCATATTCCAACGTACGACCAATGCTTTCGAAGTACAGTGGTTCTTTGGGTGGAGCCGCCTCGATTAATTAAAACCTAAGGTTCCACCCATCGTGGTGTACCTTTAATCAGAGGACTGTCTTCTTTAGTCGATTTGGTTAGATGTCCATATCCTAATATGTCGGTTCAGATCTGTATTCATATTTACTATTTAAATATTTTTCACGAAAACACGAAATTGCTAAGCATTTTTTACTATTTCATTTTCATTTAAATGTTTTTATTTTGTGAAATAATATTTTAAACGATACGCATCACATACAACTAACTGTATTGTTATTAAATATCTTTTTATTTCCGATTTTTGTTAGTAAAAACCTTATTTGATACGAGTTAAATATAGGTACGCTTTTTTATTTTATTTAATCATTATTTTAATTGTTGTATCCTGAAAAATAATATTTATATCATGTGTATCAAAGAACACAGCATCCAGTAAACAAAGGGTTTTTTTTGTTTTGTTTTTTAAATGCTGTTCTTTGAAATTGTATGAATTGGAAATTCGGACGTGTGGGATGAATACCCCACTTATACGGAAGATTGAATTATAATTCCCATAACGTCTGATGATGTTATTGTAAGTTTAATGGGCCACTTGGCAGATTTCTGTCGAATGAAACATTGGATATCATACGCTAGTGTGGACATAACAACGTACGCTTGTATGTCTATGTCTTCTGTATTTTTTATGTATTGCTTCTGGCTGATGTTTAAATCTAATTAAACATTCAAAAATACAGATACCATGATTTACTACACTGTATTTTGGCGTCAATTTCCTTTTGAATCTTACTAGTCACAAGTGTTTATGTATTTACAGATTCTGAAGCGACTTCTTTTGGGAGACTATACATCGTAAGAGGTGTTTCCTGCTTTAGTATCGTTATGGCTCAGTTGAAGACAATTATCATTTTCCAGGTGAGCTAAAGCGTATCAGATATGTATAGAAATGCAGTAATTTTGTTATGTAGATTTTTTGGTGAATATTTTAATGGTTTATTTAGAGAAAAAAACTAATTACATTCATATAAGTACTCAGTTCAGTCTTGTCAATATACTGCCCACAGTTTTGTGACCGACCTACTTTCAATTCTTTAACTTTAACAGAATGTTTTTCAGAAATCTTTCCTGAAAGCATTCTGCTGCTTTCTATAGCTCCAGACGTGTCGATCGCTTTGTACTATGTTAACCTCACTATATCTCAACAGTTTTGCCTATTAAGTCATAGTAATTGCTGGACAATCTCTTCGCGACTGTTTCAAAACTATGTCACTCTAATATTTCCCTACTTACTATTTTTTACTCGGTTTATTACGTAGCTCTTGTGTTTCGTTTTTGTCTTTGTTTACCTGGCAGCGGGCAATCTACATGCCACGATTTCTAAGTTGCTTCTTCAATGGCCCCCTCACCCTCTCACAGCGTCCTTCTTATTGTCTTCATCTTCCAAAAAGTTTCATTAAAATCCTTGACCATATCAGTGGTAGAATATGCCCAGAACTTTAGAGGTTACTAGTTTACACACAGGTATATCAATTTCTTGTAACCGTTGTTCTTTAACCTGAAAAGACAAAGGTTCCATTTGAAACCAATACGTAGAATACCAGCAGGACATCGGACCTTACAATCGCTAAATACTAATCGTCTTTTAAACTTGCAGCATATTATGGATATTATAGGAATATTTTTTCAAATTTTTTGTCAAAATTCACTTTTATATAACTTCCTACAAACAAAGCAACCAAATCCTTAGTGATATGCTTTCTTTTTGCCGTCGTGTTATACTTACGACCATGAATCAATAAAGACATAATTAGGATAAGCGTTCCTGCAATTCTCTCAACCATCCTTCATTAAATGAACTTCCAGAAATATGGATATTATGGATAAGCCATCAGTTACCTGATTGTACTTTAAAGAAATAACAAAAACAGCTATGTCTAGTTACCAAAAATACTACAAACTTTGTATTCTATGGTTACAATTGCAGAAATGTATTTATACACAAAAAGCCTAAATTAATTTCAATCGCTATTAAAATGACCTATAATACGATTTCATTTTTGGCTAGTATTAGTCACTCAAAGAAAAGCTTGATTGGAGCCAGAGAGTAATGTGATACCTGCGCCTTGGCCAGTTGATGTGTAATTTTCTAACCTTGGCATCTTTTAATTTTCAGCTGTTGGTATGCACAGTGACGGTCTCGTCGTCTGTGTACTCCGGATATGGAATGAGTTCTTACAACATGCCGCCACCAGTGTTTCCAGGGAGCCGACCGCCTTTTTACCAACAGCCAGTGTACCAGCCGGGTCAACAGTACCCACTGAATTGGCCAGTACAGTACCCAATGTCTGCAGAAGAATCCAACCCAACAGCTCTCAAGCACACTGCCTAGAGCACAGCACTACTAACTATGACTTGCAAATATCTAGCATCCCATGTAAAAAATATGAAATAAATACTTATTAAATGTTAAAGATTGTGTTCTGACTCATTTTCTAACAAAAATAATTTTACTTTTTCACTGCATATTATCTAAATTATTGGGATTCTACTTGTAAACATGATGGGCAGAATATTTCAATTGTTGCAGCAACGGTGTTATTCAAAGGCATTTAGATTATTAAATCAATAAGTAGCAGACTTCCAGTTTGTAAATGCAGATTATTGGTTTACCCGATAATGAATTTTGTATGCAAAATTTTGCAGAAACGTTTTCTGGAGTATTCCCATTCAAGCGAAATGGGATAGGAATATTATGTTTTCCCACCACATTCTGCGATTAGAGGAGTACGATATTTACTTATTTCTTATTTTTAGTCCTGTGCGGTGGTAAAAGCTGCCATTTTTAGACTAAGAAACATGAAATTTGTCTCAAACATCACCGTTAGGCATCTGCGAAAGATGTTAACTTCCAATACAGAGTCTAAAGTAAAAGTATAGCTATAAAATATTTTAAGTTTACTATAATTGAGTATTTTAGTACATTGCCCAAGTTCTTATCAACTATTTGAAGACAACAATTTTATGATTTAATTTATTCTGGTATATTCTCCTTCTGTTAAAGCTCCATAGGAACTTCTTAATTCAGAAAAAAATTGAATCCTCTTTCCGAATAATCTATTTTTTGTTTTTGTTCTCTTTCATCGCATTCCCGTATCTCTTTTGGCACAACAATTTAACTTTTTCGTTCCTTGTGTGTAACATTGCTTCAACATGCTTTTAGTTAACCACGTTACGAATTGTCATTGCCACCAATCATTTTATTCCCCGACAATTTACATTACGACATTCATCATAATAAGTAGATCCCAGATAACGTTACTCGTGATTGTCGAGAAGTTTCATCAAGTTTTAATAAAATAACAAAATACCACTTTAACGATAACTGCAATTTTTTTTCTTTTGATTTAGGCTAACGACAGTACGGTAAGCAGTTTGCTAACAAAACCTTTATTTTTGAAATAAGACATTGTATTCTGTTGGGAAACACATTTTCTTTACTACAATATGCATTATGAATCAAAAAGATTAAAAATGTTTGCTGGATATAGGAAATGATATCTTCAATTATTTAATGTGAATAAAATGTATGATTGAATTCAGTGTGCAGGTAAGAAGAAGGATGTGCTTGTGAACATTTGACATTTTGCATTGAGCTGTTTCTATCAAACATCAAACCATCAGACATTTTCTGCGAATACTGATTTTCAATTCATAAATTATTTACAAATGTCTTTAAAAAGTTGCATCCCAGTTATATTATTTTTAGAGTTTTATTTCTTTTCAAGGAATTACGCTTGCTGTGCACATATATTATAGCTTTTCGTCTAAGTATGAGCTAGTAATTAAGCTATTGTTGTATAATATTTTCATTATAATGGCCTTAAGGGGCAGAGTGGGTGGCAGTACCTAGATTGGATCATAGTGACTCCAATTAAAAGTTAATTTAAACATGCCATTACTATTTAAGATATATCAAGGAAATATTTTATTATGCAGTTTTACTGAGTATAACTTTGTGAATATTTTAAGGATCATTTAGTTTATTTTGTTTTGAGCAGTTACCTTCAGGCCGGGAGGGTTGGTCCAATATCGATCAAATACAGGGAGCAACTTCTAAAATCAAATTTTATAATTATCTTTGAATTTATATAATTGTGCAGTTCCACAGGTGCTAAATTGTTTACACAGTAACCTTAGTCAGTATAGCGTGCAACATGTTTCATCTGTAAATACACCGATAAAATGCAGCATATATCGAAGTAAAGACAGTTAGTATCAACTAGTCATAATTTCTTCTGCAAAACATAAATTTTATCTTTCATTTCTCATTTTCCACGGTCTTCAAGCTATTAGCTAGGATTATTTACTTGTGGTTATTAAGACGATGATGGGAATATAGAATATTTCATCAAATTTTTAGCTACATCCATCGACACCAATATACTCTCACCGTCAAAAAAGTTACCATGAGTTCAAATAATGGTGTGTAAACCGAATAACAATGTACATGATATTTTGAACATCATATTACGCTTCGCTTTAATTTTGAAGTTTGAAAATCTGGTGCCATTTTAATAGCAGGTGCCAGATTAGAACATCATCTTGATTTGTGTTATATGAAATCAAGCGCAAAATAAAAATCCTATAAGACAAAAAAAAAAAAAAAAAAAAAAAAAAAGAAACATTCAAATCCAAAAACGTGATAAACATAAGTGATATACATAGTAATGCAATTCACATTTTGAAGTTTTTATTTTTGAAATGCGTGTAACACGTTTGGCGTAGACCGGAGAGTATCAAAGATAAAATGTTAATATTCAGAACATATTTTAATTTCCTACTATGCTTGTTGGCATAACATTATGTTACATTTCATCTATTTTAAGTTAGACACTGAGCTTTCAAACTGTGGAAACTATAGTTTGAAAGTTGTTTAGTAGATTGTCAGGGCGGTGCAGATAAATCATACAAACTCAAAAACAGGTAAGACAGACACAAATGATAAAAAAAAACAACTATTTTTATTTAAGTGAAGTTTTTTTAAAAAATATTAACTTCAATTCCAAAATACAACAACTTTTTTTTAATTGCAAGGATACATTGATAGATGAGTGTCTACAAATATAACAAGACTGTAACTGGATAAGTTTCTGTACATTTAAGATAGGTAAGGATGGATGCTGTTACGACCTGCGGAAAAAGAAATCAAATGTTTTTAAAATCAATTTCACTCTGTTCGTCTGTTTAGAGTAATTGGAATTACTGATTGAATTTTGAATAATGTACAGGCCCTGTACATGGGGAAGGAGAGGGGAGAGGAGGAGAAATATCGCATGTTTCATTTCGATTTAAAGTGGAAATGCTGAGAAATTACGATAAAAAATGATAGAAAATTAGTACCATTTTATGTTGAAACACAATTCCCGGAAAAATCTGCATTTGAGATTTTGATGGATTTTTTTTGCTTCTCCTCGCTGGCAATTGTTTCAAGATATTGGTCCGTATGTTAACAGCCCATGTGAACGAGTTACAGGCAACAGCTAGTATTCTGTAGAAGCGTATTTAGTGATTTCCTGAACATGATCGCGGAGTAGCTTGTGGCTAGCCATCTTAACCTACCTGCGTTTGCACTCCATATCCCTAATCAATAACTATTGCTATCTAAGTAGCGAACATTGTGTTTTTCCTAGCAACTACTTCCTCCGTAGCTTTGAAATTACTATTTTCATGGGAATTCACGATTGAATGATATGTTTGTTAAAGACCTAAAATTGTTTTGTTATTTCGTTTGTTAAATCGACCAGCAAGTGTAAAAATGCTATAAAGATTTTTGAACACTACTTACTAATGAAAATAATTTATGTCGTATGATCTCATCGCAATCAATTTGATTTCTCTGAGACTAAAAGATATATTGCAGTGTAACATGAAAAAATACAAAACACATTTACAATAGACATAATCAGATGGTAGTTCTAGAAGTATAAACAGTGAATATTATGAAACACGTGCTTAACGATTAGTAAAAAGACATTTATTTTCAGATATAGACTTAGTATGTAATAATAAGTAGTTAATACCAACATATAATGCAATAGTATCCAGATGACCAAGCTTCGCTCGGCGTCTTTCGATTTCTGTTCAATATGCAAGATTTCATCAAAGTTGTTAGAGATGTTTGAGAGAAAATACTTCCTTATAGAAGAGTTGATCTTATTATAGTATTTGGTAGGTTAGATATATATGGATTAAACTGAATTTCTCCACAACTCGAAGGTTGGTTAGATCCTCCCGATGAAGTTAAACTAAGCCAGTCAAGACCACTGTACATCCTGGAGTAGCTCATACGATCAAACAAAATAATTAAAAAATTCGTGCTACCGCTGGAATATGAACTCAGGTTTGAACCATAAACTTTTTGAAAGCAAGCGCCTTAAAGACTGAGAACCGTTTCCGAGATACCAATGTGAATACAGGACGTTCGCCGGAAAACGCTACCCTCCCAGTCTGTTGCCGTCGGCAACTTGCTCGGTCTGTGGAGCCAGCAACTCCCGCCACACGGCACCGTGAATCACCGCACTGTTTAACACCTCCGCTGCCCCAACAGTGCAGTGACGCAGTATAATGGGACCCTTACATTGTTAAGAACGGTTTTTTTTGCATTGTAGCTAGTTTGTGACTTCAGTCTCTTATTAATCAGTGTTGTGAATAAACGTTTCTTTGCGGTTTGGCTGGTTTGGGGCTTCATACTCTTACTAATCTCTACCGTGTTTGAGTGTGAGTAAAATTATGGTACGTTACAGTTTGCAACAAAGAATATTTCTCTACGATACATATGTGAAGAAGAAGTCGTTTAAAAAGTGTCGCAGTAAATTTCGTCGCAAATTTCCTGGCGCTTTACTGCCAGCTAAATCAACAATTCTGCGTCTGGTTAAAAAAGTAAGAGAAACGGGTTCATTTTTTAACAAAAAGAAACTGTCGGTCAACCGTATTCTCACATAGGAGAAAATTGACGATATCGCTTTTCGACTAGAACAGTCACCCAAAAAATCATTAATTCAGTTAGGGCAGCGTGTGTCTCGAAATATGTTCAGAAGATGTGAAATGTGCATTACACAAGAGGGTCAACACTTCCAGCATCTTTTATAAGGTAAGCCAATGAATTACGTCACATTTAAATGCTTAGCACATACAAGTTTATGAAGTTTATGAAGCGTAATTATTATGAAATAGTCCGCGGCCGACGGTCGAACAATGCCGGAAGCTGACCGCTCGCTCGCCGGGAGCAGTTTCTTCCTTGTAGCGCTAACAGTGGGTAGCGTTTCCCGGCGAACGCCCTGTACCAATTGCTATTTTTCTTCATCTTTTAATCGCGTTTTTCAGGGAAGACATCAATTTAGATAAGCTTGGAGAACAAAGCATTATCTAAATATAATATTTTAACCAATTTGTTACTCGTTTCAAGCTTACTGGTACCTCAAACTTCTAGGAGACGCCGCTGGTTCACAGAGCCTGCCGTTGCGGGAACCAGCCTACAGTCCCTCGGTGTAGGGGCATATTGGCCGCCAGACACTGCGCTCGTCGTTGCGGGGCAGGCCGCCAAATAGGAGACCATTTCCGACTTATAAATATAAGAATTGTTCGTGTTTTGTAAAATCGCTTTTATGGAAGGAAGACACCTATTTTTATAAACTTGAAAAGATAAATTTATCTAAATATGAAACTCATCCAAATCGTTAGAGCCCCTTCCAAGATAGCAAATATATCAAGATTTGCTCGTTTAAAGATATGTGATACTGATTACTTGCGATCAATTAAGCGATTTTATTTTTAAATATTATATTCGGTTGCGAAAATCTCCTAATTTACATTCTTTCTTATTCACAAAATTGCTAATAATCATTTCTACTATAAACTTCCCCAAAAGTGGCGGAATCTTAAGGATGTTAAAATTATCGTGAAACACAATCAGTGACTGATAATCTGATGTAACGGTGTAACAGGTACCGCCAAGCAGATGCGACGTATGACCTCAAATGGGGATAGTCAAGCTGAACGGCTTGTATGTGAGTTTCGATGATTAGTGCATCGTAATTGGTGAAAGACACGTTTTGTCTAAGCCAGTCGAAAATTGTGGATAACTGTGTGGCATTGTTTCGAGCCACGAAATTGATTGTGACCACTCATTAACATCGTCGATGAGCCTTAAATCTCTAAGTAAAAAAAATCAACATTTGGTTAAGGCAAATACATGATTCAGCAAGATGTCACCATAATCTACATCCACATCAACACTCTCACAAATATTGTGATTGGCGGAGGGTGCTTTGAACTAAAAACTACTTAGCTCTGTGTACTCCAATCTCGAATTGCCTGAGAAAAAAAAATAAGCATCAGTACGACATCTTATTTCTCTAATGTGCCTACTGATGAAATACCGCTCAGGTTTTTATCGTCTGTAAAGCCTATCATTAGCTCTCAGTTACTATTAAAGGTAAAAATGTGGGCTAGGAATGATTTGGACAGTCGACGGGGTTATGTCTAGCTTTGTACGACATCTCCAAACGGCATAGATATACACAGGGCTTATCTGAATGGACAGGACGAGTGAACATTTCCGCTGGCTGGATGTCACTTATCTACTAAATCGGGGGAGGGGGGGATAACAATGAGTCAGTCCTTTCACCTTCATTTGTGCGTTAATGTACTGCTGGAGTCCCATTTTGCAGGCTGCATCTGAACAGCAGCTCTACCTGAAAACAATTTAATGTATCTCACCATCCGTGACTGATAGGATGATTATTAAAAGAGAAGATTAATCTCAGTGCACCACAAGACAGTTGCAAGTGAGCTAAGATTCAAAAGGTACTATGTGTTCATTGTCCGATGATTAGTGTTTTTGCAAGAATCGTAAACTTTTCATGATAAATCCGAATTTATTTTTCCCATAAATTCTTCCTCCAAACATTTAATGTAAACCCTCTGTATCCTCAATGCCAACCTGAGCTGATAATGTGTGAATCTAAAAACTGTTAATTAAATATACAAAATTAAATAACTTTAAAATTATGTAACTATAAAAAGGGAGCAGAATGGCTATTCAATGGAAGATGAGAGATGGTGAGCAGATTTTTTAGGTCAAATATTGTAAGTGGGGCTTGACGAAATATTGGGAGAAGAATTAGTGGTGAAACATAAAAAATAAGAGGTGATGACAATCATAAACTAGCACCTGATTTTCTACATCTACATCTACATCCATACTCTGAAAATCACAAACATTGTGGGTGCAGAGGGTGCTAACAACCAACCCTAAATACGCCCATTCCAATCCCGAATAGTGCGAGGAAAGAAGGAATACATATAAGTATCAGTACGGCAACTTATTTCTCTAATCTTATCCCTCCGGTCATTGCGACCTAAATAGGTTGACGGAAGAAGTATTTCATTGCACTAGAAATTTAAATTTTTTCGCATATTCTCCAATAAATTCGAACGCAAGCTACGTTGTCTGTCTTCCAAACTATCCCAGCCCAATCTATGTATCAATTCTATGACGCTTTCATAAAGGCTGTGACAACAAGTCACGAATCGAGCGGCTCTCCTCTACACCCTCTCCCCTGAGTCAATCAGAAACTAGCGATGCGGATCCCAAACTCCACAACAGTAATCCAGATGCGGACGCACTAGTGTTTTATACGCTATCTCCTTTGTGTGAGCATTACTATTCCTTAGAAAAGCGACCTATGAATCGTAATTTAGAATTAGCCTTGCCTACGACGGAAGTTATGTGCATGTCCGTCGGATCACCTTATTTCCCTATAGATAACTGCATCGTCGGCAAACAATCGCAACCAGCATTTGACGTAGTCACCTAAATCGTTTATAAATATTAAGAAAAGAAGTGGTCCTATTACACTCCCTTGAGGAACGCCCGAAGTAACATTTATCTTAGAAGAGGTTTCCCCGTCAACAACGACATACTGTGATCTACCAGTTAGAAAATCACGTATCCACTCGCAAATCTGAGCCGAAATACCATAAG
Organism: Vandiemenella viatica; assembly: GCA_031002005.1. Taxonomy (NCBI): domain Eukaryota; kingdom Metazoa; phylum Arthropoda; class Insecta; order Orthoptera; family Morabidae; genus Vandiemenella; species Vandiemenella viatica. The sequence goes on from CM061920.1 coordinate 358,816,150, forward strand.
CTCGAATCTTCGCTAAAAGTCGGTTGTGTGGCACAGAAACAAAAGCTTTCTGAAAATCCAAGAAAACTGTATCAAATTGCGAACCTGCATCGATAACTTTCATTACGTCATGGGAAAATAGGGCCAATTGTGTTTCACACGATCTCTTCTTCCGAAATCCGGGTTGACACGGTGTAAGTATGTTCGAGCATATGACATGTTCCGGAATTCTACTGCAGACAGATGTTCGAGATAGGGGTCGATAATTCCTAGGATCACTTCGATCTCCTTTCTTGAAAACGGGAATTTAGGCATAAGCTTAGAGTAAAATCTTCGTCTTTTGGCAAACGTGTCAGAGATTTTAATCTTTATATATATAAAAATCTCGCGTCACGATGTTTGTCCGAGATGAACTCCGAAACTGCTTAACTGATTTTGATAACATTTTGCTTACTGTGAGTAATTTGGTCCAATTTAAATGATAGGATAGTTTTTATCTTGATTATTGACCTTAATATTTATTATTTCGAATTAAATGTTCATTCAATGTTTGTCAAAGGACAATGGTTTGTAATTATTTGTAGGTCGCGCAAGTTTGAGCGTTCTGGTGGCTCAATTATTAAGTCGTCAGACTGGAGATGCAAAGGTCACTGGTTCTAATCCCTGTGCCAGTGTGGATTTTTATACGCACGTAACTCGGTCTCCACCTCCGGCGCAGGGGTGGAATGCGCAGCTAATAGAAACCCCGCCACCAGGTCATTATGACCGCACGAAATTATTATTATAGTTCCATAGGTTTCTAACATATGGCGATGTATTAATTTATCGACACAAAACTTGGTTATATGGCTTGGTTAACCATCCAGTAGATGGCGTTGTGTTTCTATTTATTTATGTTACAGTCTACTACACGTCATATGTGTTTATGTATGACATAACCCAGTTTTGTGAATTTCTCGTGTAGTATCATTTTTATTTGTGCTGTGTATTGTGTTGTGTATCGTTTGTATTTTATTATATTTACACACATGAATATAACATTGAAGAAAACGTTACGATAAATTGAAAAACGTTTAAGTATTTGTTGCTTGCTTCTCATTTTTCTTCTTATTTTCGTTATGGCGAGCTATGGACCACCTGTCAATTTGAATTCTTCCCCTGTTGTTTTTTTCTTTCTTCATCTCCAGTACTCCTTCATTATTGCACTGTGTTTTCTCTTTCTCTCTTCAGACCATTTTGCACCAGTTTTCTTCTCCTCTCTACTTTGGAATTATGCCGCATTCGAAATCTGCTTTCGAAAATATTTTCTTTCCGTTCTGTTCACTGATATTATTTAGTTTCAAATCTTTCTTAACCTCTTGAATACCAAAAAATATTTTAATATCCTTTTGTTAGCCTGGTGTCATCCATGCGATAGATGCGTCGAAAAAATATCATTCTCCTTATTTCTGACTGATTCTGTTATTTTTTCATTGTTATGATATATTTCCTCATTAGTCCTTATCTTCGATTTTACTGTATTTTTCAATGAACCCAAAATTTTCCTTATAATTCTCCGTTCCATTACTCCAAGCTTATTTCTAACTTAATAGCGAGAGGTCTGGTGGCTCAGTGGTTAAGGCATCAGGCTGGAGGTCGAAAGGTCACCGGTTCGAATCCCTGTCTAGGGGGGGGAGAGGGATTTTCATAGGCATTTAACCCAATTTTAACCTCTGGCACAGCTTGCTGTTTAATGTGAAGTAAGCCAGAACGCTTCCGTGATCGGGATTCCCTGTAAAACTGTAGGTCTTCTATACCAGCAGAGTTGCCGGGTTAGGTTAAGACGGCGACGACAGGGGTGGAATGCGCATCTGACAGAAGCCCTGTCATCAGGTCATTACGACCACACGGAATTGTAATTATTATTATTTAATATCAGGCATTTACTTGCATAGAGGCTTTCCGGTTCAGCACTCTATTATAGTCTTATTTTAAGGCTTTTAGAAATCCACTTTTTGTTGTAATTCAACTATTTTTATTTTATTGTTGCGATTATAAATTTCAGTGAAATGCCGCCAAAAAAAATCTAACATAAAAAAATGCGTGTAGCTGAGAGGCAAGACGCAAACGTGTTGAGAGGGCTCATCTATCAGCAGAACAAAATCGCGGCAAGTAATGAAGAATCAGGACAGCAGAGCGTCGTATGCAAGAATCTCAAGAACAGCGTGATGAACGTCTGCAACAGAATTTATCCAGAACAAGAGCGGCACGAGAACAGCACATCGCTACATTTAGAGAAAGAGAACGAGAGAGACTGCAAATCAGCCGTGCAATAACACGTGTATCATTTGTTCGAATATGCACCAGACATTGATTACTCTGCACATTTCTAAAATTGCAATCGGTGCAATGGATTAAGTATGCCAATACTGTCAGGCGTTGAAATTCCGCAATGAAGCAGCCGGCATGTGTTGTGCATCAGGAAAAGTTGTACCACTCCCCAGAACCTTTGCAATCACTTCTTGCTGGCGAATCAAACGATTCGAAATTTTTCTGCGCAAGACACGCAAATTCAATTCCTGCTTCCAGATGACGTCTTTTGGAGCAACTAAAATTTGCGATCTCACATCTGATGGACGTCATTTTGAAACTACATTCAAAATACAAGGCCAGGTGTACCATAAGATTGGTCGTTGATGCCGATGCCTAATGATGTCCCGAAGTTTCTCCAAATCTATTTTATGGGAAGTTGTGAAGAACGCGTGACAACTCGGTGCCAGTATAATTTCATCGAACAAGCAGAAGAGAGAAATTGTGGTATTGTTGGAAAATTTTTGGAAAATAATAATCAACTTATTCAATTGTTTAAAAGAGTGTCGCCACAATTAAAAAATGACAACTATCAAATTGTCATCAAAGCTGACAAATTACCATCAGGAGAACACGCTGGCAGGTTCAACGCCAACTGTAGATGAAGTTGCAGTTATTATAGTTGGTGATCCAGTTGACAATAGAGCCATTAAAATCACACGTCGAGATAGCACTGTTAGTATAATTTCGGATCTACACCGTTCGTATGACGCACTCCAGTATCCACTGATATTCTGGCAAGGGCAGGATGAATATCACATCAACATCAAACAGTGTGATCCAGTTACTGGTAAATTTAATATTCAACTATTTAATTCCTTATTTTATTAATACAGTAGACCCGCGGTATTCCGAACAGAGGCCGGATTATGCGGGCCCACTATATTAATTTCTTATTCTTCAATTTTTTTTTACTATTTAATTTCTTATTTTTTCAGGTAATGAAACAAAAAAAAGTTACTTCAATGAAGTACTACGCCCACCGATTGATGATTAGACGTAATCAGGATAACTATATCCTTCGATATCGTCAACTGTACCATCAATACGTCGTGGATATGTACGCTAAGATTGAAAACGAACGTTTGCGATTCGATACAACCAGGCTAAATTACGATCGGAGGAATACATCCACTTACGAGATGCTATTATCGGCAATATAGATGAAAATTTAAATGCCAATGATATCGGTAATGCATTTATTTTACCTTCAAGCTACATCGGCAGTCCACGGAACATGCAGGAATATAAAAGATGCGATGACTTACGTACGTCATTATGGTCGTCCAGATTTTTTTATTACATTTACATGTAATCCGAATTGGGAGGAAATACAAACTTTCGTAATATAGAACTGCATCGAAATACACAATACATCAAATTGCCAGACAAATTCTGCACTATTGTTCACTTAAAAAATGAATTAATTGAGAGTCTATTTTCGGATATATCAAATAATTACTCAGATCATAATTATAATTGGCTCAGTAATAGTGCTATTTTGGTAGCAAAAAAAAAAAAATAATAATAATAAAAAAAAATCAATGGATACTACTGTAGATGAAAATGAAGCCGTAAATTTTCCAACTGAGCTTTCAATTTCTTTGGATATACCAGGAATGGCACCACACAATATTCGGTTAAAGATTGGTTCACTGATTATTCTACTTCGGAATTTGAATCCACCTAGATTATGCAACGGTACACGTTTAGTCATCAAAAGGAACACTGGAAATGTTCTTGAGGCAACTATTTTGACTGGAAAGTTTAAAGGAGAAATCATCCTGTTACCACGTATTCCAATGATACCGTCAGAATCACCAATACCATTTAAAAGGCTTCAAATTCCGACTCGTTTGGATTTCGCTATGACCATAAATAATTCTCAAGGCCAAACAATGTCCGTTTGCGGCTTGGACTTAGAAAATACGTGTTTCTCCCATGGGCAGCTGTATGTCGCCTGCTCACGTGTGAGGAAACCATGAAATGTATTTGTATTAGCAGACAGGATAACCAAAAATATTGTACACCAATTAGCGCTTAGATAAATTAAAATTATAAATTGTAATAATTTTAAAATAATGAAAATAATTGTTAAAAATATTTAAAAATCAACTTCATCTACCTCATTTATAAAACTGAAATTTCAATTTATAAATAAATAATAAATAATTTATTTATTTTTATACATACAAATTTTTATGTATTGTCAATTAAGAAATTTGTAATAAAATGTAATTAAAATTTTTGTGTTCGTTTGTCCCTAATTTCAACTATCCGAAACTCTTTAACAATTAATTTTGAATTTTCAAATCGACTAAAACGTTTTTGTCTTTATTAGTGAATATTAATTTGACTACATTAGTTAGTTTAGAATAACATTGATATAACTACGTGCTATAACTACTGATTCACGGCAACGCGTGACCGGGTCAGCTAGTAAATTATAAAGGAATGTAGTCAATAAGTGACATCAGCATTGAAAAAACTTAAAGGCATATTTCATACAATTCAAAACTACGAGTGTAGGAAAATTGGGATATGGAGATATTCTCCACATTATTTAACTAATATTAATAACCGTATTTATTATATACAAAGCAATATTCAGTCTAAATGCTTATCTTTTTGATTTTAAATAATCCCAAATATACTATTATAGCAAAGCTGTCACAAAATTGATAACTTTTAAAAAATGGCATGATAATAATTTAGTTTCAATTATGCTGATGAACATTTATTCCACATACAGAGAGAACCTTGTAGGAAAATGGGACCAAAATGTCTCAGTCTCGTGGTCAGTGATTATAAGAGCTAAAGAAATTCCGGTAACCAAATATAACTTACCGAAAAAAAATGCTTAATTTGTCTGTTGCGGTCGACTAATATCTGTCTCAAAAACGTTTATTATGATCTGAAACAAACAAAAATTTACACAGACTAAATACCTAAAAACAAGTCTTACATTTCATGCCCATGGTGGCTTAGGGGTTTCGGGGAAGACGAAGAACGCCCTTAGAAGTACTGACAGTGGTGGCGGAGAATATGAACCCCAAACATCGTGCTATACAAATGTTCTCACTCGTCTAGTTTCCCGAGAACATTTCATCTAAAACAGAAACATATTTCACATAGAGCATTAGAGACTGCGGATGGAAACCAATATTTGCTTCAAAAGGAACCATTCCCGCTCATTCTGCCATTAAGTGGGTTACTTGCACCCAGTTGAAGGGCTCTGTTAGCAGAAACTTAAGAGAGATAAATTGGGACCAGTAGGGAGAGAAAGGGAAAAACCACCTTCTGAAATTCGTCACCTCAGCACAACTCTGTTCAGGACATGTGAAAAAAATCTTATAGCAGCATCTATCTCAGCAGATGAAAATAAGAACATAATTGGTTGGTAATACGTTAATACTGTTACTCAGTTAAGAATAAAGCATGATTGGCATCTCTGTTCTTGTTTCGGGTGTCTGCTGTACGTTCCGCGTTATCTTGTTGGTGTTTTTATTATTATTATTATTTATTATTATTATTATTATTATTACTCCGCGATTCACTGAAAATGTGTGGGGGAGAGCGCTTTGCACCTATCCGAAATGGCAATAGTTTGGAAAGGATATACTGGATATGGCAGGAGGCGCCAATGGGCTATTGTCAAGAACCATCTCGGCATTCGCCCACGGAAAACCCACATCTGGATGGCCATAGAGGTTTATCGAGAAGCAATATTTATTTGCTACCATTCCGAGCCGTGAATTTTTCAGTTAGCTTCTGTCGAAAGCAACGCCTTCGGTGTTCCAGGTCTTCCCAACCGAACTCCTTCAACATCGCACTTACGCTCTCCCACCAAATGTAAATACCTGTCACGGATCGGGCAACTTTTCTTTGGACCTTCTCTAATGCCTCCATTAACCCCTTTTGATGAGGAACCCATACAGAACAACAGTATTCTAAGTGAGGACGCACTAGTGACTTGTATGCAATCGATTTAAGTTTTGGCGTGCATTGCTTTGAATTACGATTTATAAATCGGAGCATACAATTTTCTTTCCGAATTACATTCTCAATATGCTCATTCCATGAAAAATTATTACGAATTGTTACCCCTAGGAATATAGCGGAGTCTCTCGTTCTAAGGACAGTACCATTAATTGTGTATTCAGAGCTAAATGGTGTCTCATTTTTACTTACACGCTTGGCTTGGCACTTTTTAGCATTTAACCTCAACTGCCAGTCTTTTCACCACGCAATTATTTTCATAACATCATCTTGTAACAAAGCGCAGTCGTCCTGGCTTTTGATCTCACGATAAATAATAGCATCATCGGAAAATAATCTTTTCTTGCTCCTTATTATGTCGCACAACAATATATATGAGAAGCAACAGAGGCCCTATCACACTTCCCTGGAGAACTCCGGACCTCACCTCGGTAAGTGAACTACACATTTTGTTCTGTCATTAAGAAATTCTGCAACCCAGTAGCATATTTGTCGAGATATTCCGTAACCACGAAGTTTACTAAGTAACCTGGTATGAGGCCAAGAGTCGAAAGATTTTTAAAAATCTAACAGAACTAAGTTAACCTAAGATTGCTTATCTACAATACGGTACAAGTCGTGATTTAAAAGTTCAAGTTGTGTTTCGCAGCGTCAAACTTTTCTAAATCCATGTTTATTTGTGTTTAAAAGCTCACCTTCATCCAAAACCGGCATGACATTTGAATAGAAGATGTGTTCTAATGTCATGCAAAATATTGAGGTTAACGAGATAGGCCCATAATTTTGAGGATCATTAACATTCCCATTTTTAAACACTGGACTTACGATGGTCGTCTTCCATTCAGCTGGGGTTTTTCCTTAATCCAAGGAGGCGGTATATAATTTCCTTTGCGTACCTAGAGTTTTTTTTTTTTTTTTCTTTAATCTGCTTAACGTCTCTCTAACAGCGAGGTCTTTAGAGACGGGTAAGGATGGGGAGCAAGGAATTGGAAGGAATTCGGCCATGGCCTTTTGAAGGAAGCATCCCGGCATTTGCCTGGAGTGATTTGGGAAACCATGGAAAACCCAAATCTGGATGCCCGGACGGGGATTCGAACCGCGTCCTCCCGAATGCGAGGCTAGAACGCTAACCGTTACACCACCACGCTCGGTGTACCTAGAGTAGAATCTTGTAGGAGTACCATCTGGTCCGGGAGCCCTATTGGTTTTAACATTCACAAGCAGTTTAGTTATTGCCTCGACATCAAGAACGAAATTTTCATAATTTTTTTGATACGATTATTAAATATCGGAATCCCTTCTGAGTTTTCTGTTGTGGAATCTTTTGAAATATGTTATTCAAAATTTCTGTTTTCTCTATGTTTATTTCAGATAATTTCCCCATTTTCCTTAATCAGTGACTGCATAACCTTACGAGAGCCTCTTATTACTTTGACATACGACCAGAACTTTTTTGGATTGGTAATCAGATCTTTGGATAAATTCCTAACTTGGAATTCTTTAAGCGCATCACGCAATGCCTTACGACTTTTTTGGAGTGTGGGTTGCTGCTAACGAGACAATGAGAGAATCGACAGCAGAATTCGGTTGAATTAAATAGTTGAATTAATAATAGTCTATTTTTATCACTCTTTCTCACTTTCTCCATCTCTGTTTCTCTCGAAGAACATTCTTGTTTCATTGCAAATTTAATGAATCCATGTGTGGAGTAAACTGGGTATTATAAAATATGTAACAGTGCCAATAAATGATTGAAAGATGTAATCTGGATAATTTTGGTGGTATTAGGAAATGTTGGATGTTAATACCTGCACCAGGTGTAAACTATTTAAACAGACATCCGGAAGCCGTCGGTGTTAAGAGAGTAATAATCAGGAATGAGGGTAGGCTGGTCACGCTGGCATATCAGCAGGTGTTTTCACAATGTGGGAGCCACCGCCCCCTTTTACATAACCTGCCGGAAGAGTCGTGCAAGCCGACGAGTCCATCACCGCCGCCTCCAAAGTGCCTCTGTTTTCAAGTTGTCTACGGAGGGATATAAGCAGCAGTGATTCGGCTGGAGTCAAACTTCCTCCGGAGCGGACTTCTTAGGTAAGCTCAGCGCTGTCTTCGTAAGCAGCTTGCTAATAGTAATCTTCCAGAGCGTTAGGCGCACCACTTTGGCTTATGCCTGTGTCGGATATTGACAGTTGAACATCACTTTACGGTAATTTTTGTTATATTTAATCATATCGCATTTTCCTAAATCATTTTCCCCAAGGCTATCACCATCATCACTTTTGCCTCAGTTGACGGGAAGTATCAATCCCCCTGGCGCTGAGCTCATTCTCGGGATAGCACCGTTTCATCCTTGGTGTAGAAGCATCACAGGAATTATTGTGTAGTATTGATGCTAGCTTAGTAACTGCAGGGCCAACCAAGCCAGAAGTAAGTGAAGAACAGGGACCAGATACACTGTCACCTAGGATAGACCTGTGATCGACCTGCATACTATCGCTCATTACAAGAAACAAACTTCTGAAAATATTATCATTAAAATGTCATTAAATCTGAAAAATGGGCATAATTTATTTGCTCATTGTAGTAAATATGAGCTACAGTAAATACAATATAAAAATGTTGAACTTTTTTAAATTGAATAGTATGAAACCAATTAGAATACCATTTGAAAATAAACATCGTTGCCTCAAATTTATATAACTTAATTTCAAAAATTAATCCAATTAAATCTAAATTGGAATAGATTAATGATGAACAGAACAAAGAGAAAGGAAAATTCGACAATTATTGCGAGAATTACTTCTTACTGCTACGTTTTAAGGGGCTCGAAGCTTTCTGGGTTAAAATTATGAACATTGGACCGTAGCGGAAAATACATATCCCTCTATCCCATACTTAATGTCATTTGCTGTAGTTACAATAGTGCCATTTCCCGTAGACTCTAATCCTGGAACCTGTGAGACGTAGAGTTCATACCAGGACATCATCCTGATTACTTGCACATTGAGGTGAGAGATCTCCGGGTTAGTTTCCAAGGCCTCAAGCATATACTAGTGCTATAATGTAAACGTTCTCACTTTGTCTGCAGTGCCCTATCTTAATCAATATGGCTCTTGCAGACTGGGTACATATCCCAGTTAAGGAAATTATTTTATTTCAGTTCAGAGTCCCATTTAAGTACTTCGACAATTCATTTTGTTATAAATGAAGGTATTGATGCAAAATTCAAAACACCTCCAACTATTAGTTGTTGTGAATGGTATCGCTCAATTATTAGTCGATTAGTTTTAGTGTAATGTGCGATTACGTGGGTATTAATAGCATGTACACATTTTTCTACCTTTGTTGTGCTTGTTCCTTATTGCTTGTGGCAGGTGTTTTTTTTCCAGAATAAAGATAAATAACACACACCCATTGATGTAGGGTTCTGAATTTTTCTTCTAATATCTTTTAGGAACCGAGCGTGATGGGTGAGCGCTTAGCGCTCTGGTCTCGAATTCGGGAGGACGGTGGTTCGAATCCCCTTCCGGGCATCCAGATTTGGGTTTTCCATGGTTTCCCCAGATAACTCCAGGCGAATGCCTGGATGCTTCCTTCAAAAAAGGCCATGGCCGAATTCCTACCTGTTCCTTGTACCCAGTCCCATTCCGCCCCTAATGACCACGACGTCGACGAGGCGTAAAGCAATAAGTAAAAAAAAAAAAAAAAAAAAAAAAAACTTTTAGGAACATGCTAATTACTCGTGTTTCAATATTTCCAGATCCCGTAGCGTCTTTTGTTGGAAGACTATACGAGCCTGAAGGAGGATCATGTCTGCTTTCGGGAAAAGCATTATCATCTTGCAGGTGAGGCGATGTGACTTACGGCTCAGATTGACAATAATTTCACTAATTAGTAATCCTATTGGATTATATGCTGGTTGTTAGAATCATTTTATAATTTGTATCTTCAAATTCATAGTTTATCTCGATATTAGTATATAAGTACTCCGTGTGTTATAAACGCTCTTGAAATAGCCTAGACAATTTGGCCAAGATTATTTAAGAAATAGTTTTAATTGTTTAAGAATCGTTTTTCTATACTTCTAGATTTGCCTCTCTAATCATTTGAAGCAAATCAACTACATCAGTAAATGCTTTCTCTCCTTTGTAATATGTATTTGCGTTTTCGCTAAATTCTACTTTTAACTGATTCCCATGGAGTTTTAATCTGTATTAATTTCACAAACATTCTTCTTTCCTTCAGTTTGGATTCCTGTATTATTATCGCCGGCTTGATAGTGAAACCATCGTTTCCAATGTTTTCTTGTCATTATTAATCTCTTACTTTTATGGATAACCTCTTCTTTTTAACTAAAATTAAGAGTTCAGGGAATTTCACTAATCTCATCATTTATCTGTCTTGTGATAAAAAATCCAAAGTCTTATTTGAACATCCCTTCTTTTATTTTTTCTGCTACCTTCTTGTTCGACTCTCTACGGCTTAGAAATATCATTCTAGAAAATTTAACCTTCCGTTGTTCGCGTTAGCACTGCTAGTCATCGTACAAACAGATCACCTGAGGTACGGGTGATTGATTTAAAAAAAAAAAAAAAGGTCGTTTACCAGAAACTAAATGTAATACGAGAGTAACTTTGCTTTGTTTTTATGTAATAGTAATGGTACTAAAAGAGAGTAGAAGCCAAATGTTTGTGACTGAAATTCAACACTTTCTATAGGAATTTAGGTGTAAAAGCAATCGTGAGAACGTATTTGTATTTTAGTAATTTAAAACTTTATAACATTCACACTGTAATAATTTTGCCTTATTTTTTTAAAAATAACTGTAATTTGTTTAAAGGAATTGGTAAAAACAACTTGTCAAAGTCTTCAGTCACTGGATAAAAACGCGACCGGTCGATGGTAGTATTAAACGCGATAGAACAATTCCACTGGGAATAGAATTCTACAGCCATGGATTGTTAAATATACAATTTTATGAAGTTTCCAGTTTTTTTTGACAAACATAATGTTAGTAGTTATAACAGAGGAATAAGATAAATAATTTCCAAAACATGCGCTGCAGCTGTTGATAAACAGAAAAAAAAGGTTCTTTAGTACAGAGATTATTAAAAATACAAAAATTTGAAGTAGAACGTGATGGATTTTATGATATCAAAAAAATCTGTATAGATTGAAGGTAATTAAATGTTTAATTGATTTTAAATTACCCCATTTCGTCTTAATTTCTCATTAAATATGAACTATGAAAGTTTTTTTTTTTTAAACTTTTCAGTTTCCTTTCCAGACAATTAATATTTTAGTAATAAAATTACAATACTTATGCCAAAGAATATTTATATAAAAAAAATTTAGTCCCTTTATACCCAACAGCTTTTTAGATATATTTATTTATTTATCTTAAAGAAAGGTAGAATTACGATACAACAAATTCAGCTGTTAAATGTATTGATAAGTAATTTAGAATTAGGTCACTACTCTGATTGCTACACCGTTTTGTTTTGGGGTTATTGTAACTTAAAAGCCAAGCACAACTTTGAGGTATATGTTTTTGAAAAATTCTTACCACTGTTGACTAGAATTACCCTTGGGTTCTACTACACGCCCCTGAAGTTTCAGAAAAATCCCCGGCCCATAGGTCCGACGGTTTCCTCATTTAAAAAACTCCTTATTTCACATCATGATTAACAACAATTTATGGATTTCAAGGACCGATTTAAATGACACTGTGCCTGGTCGTTTAGGATAGGATTTCAATTAGGTCTATGATTCAGGATTCTGCGTGATATTATATGTTTCTCCTAATCAAGACGAGAAAATAAACTAAATAAAAAATAAGTAGTTACAGTTACAAATCACCTTTATGGTTTACGACAGGATCGCCTGTATTATAAGAAACTGAAATATAGTAAAACAGTACTGCGTAAGTGGCGCATGTGAAGGTAATATGAAAATTTCTCCGCATAAACGATAGATGGCAGAGCTATCCAAAAACCATGAAGCATGGAATTTATTAAAAAAAACTAGCTGCCCCGACAGAGTTCTTTCTGTCAAAATTTTTTGGCATGTCGTAGTCCAATAGAAAAAATAAATAAAAAAAACGTATTTCAGAGTGATCACTTTATTTATTGATTGAATGTCTCAATAATAAACAACGATTATTTACAAAAATACGTTTTCTATTTCGTACATTGCAAGACGTTAGTAATAATGTGATGATATTTTTATTGTAATGCTTTATGGTACACGATATTCTTTGTTTGATTCCCTGGCGCGTAAACAAATAAAACTGACGGTTTTTCAACGCGGGAGCAGGCAACAAACAACTGTCCATGAGAGAAGCATGGTTTTTCAAGATTAACGCAGCAAGCACTCAACGATTGACCCTGGGATTTATTTATGGTCATAGCGAAAATAAGGCGCAATGGAAATTGCAGTCGTTTAAATTCAAATGGTACGTCAGTTGGTAACATTGGGATACGAGGTATCAACGCATCTTCTCCCTAATAGTTTCCCTTTATAATTATTGCTTCGATCACATTGTTCAGAAATTTTTTCGCTACTAGCCGTGTGCTATTACAAAGTCGCGGTTGGTGATATTTCGCAACATTATGACCACCGATCCTACTTTTAATTGAAGATTATGAGGTGGCAATCCCGGCAAATCCAGTGAGTTAAAAAATTCTGGTGGACAGTTGACGACATCATCTTAGTTAGTTGCAGAATCAACCGATTTGTGTCATTAATTCACCGGCAATTTCATTTTGAAATTTATTTCATTTACATCCGTGTTTTGGCAGCTATTACAGATCGTTGGCGCAGCCAAAAATTGTAATTTTGAGTGACGTTTGGAACTCCTTTTGCATGAGCTCGGGTCTTGATTCAGTATACTGACAAAAATTGACTGGAAATGTAATACAGCCGGTCACAACGTCTACAGGGATTTTTCTATAACCAATGTCAATGAGTTGTTTTGAAAATATTTCTCCAGATAATCCTAACGTGCCTTTGTTTTGTCTTGATTGAGTGGCAGTAATATTATTTTCGTTAATGACAAGCTAACTCTTTTTTTCCTTCGTACTTTATTTTGGGCAGCCTAATCAACTTGAATGCATACCAAAGATAATACTAACACGGCTTTGTTTTGTTTTGATTGAATGGTTTCTATGGGGAAAGAAAAGTGTTGTTTTTACTATTTTCTTCGCAATTGTTACTTTTTTTCTCTCCATAAGAACCTTCCTTTAGCCTTAACGAAAATATGAAAACATAAAATTAGCTGAATTGGTCGAGCCGTTCTCAAGTTTTATGCTTAGAAAGTTGCGGAAATCTTGTTCACCCAACCAGACAGAGAGACACAAGGTATAAACCCTTCTTCCTTAACTAATTCAGTAATTATTATTCTTTTGTGGGTTGCACTTACTCCTGTAACTAAATTAGGGTTTAGAGCTGACATTATTAAATAAATTGAAACCGGTAGTATATTTCCATTTCATTAGAAGCAGTTACCACCGATTCCGCCCCTCACTCTCCCGCTCCTAACACCCAGCCCCCCTCTCCTACTCCTAACTCCGCGCCCCCCCCAAAAGAGTCGAAAAAATACTCATTTTCGTTTACTGCGAAAATAAATCAGCAAAAATTTTATCAATGATATTATAGCTACGCTACTTCATTAAGCCAGTGAGTCCTCAATGATTTTGTCATTTCACAGTTGTTGGCATTCGTCATGTTGGCCTCATCATCTTTGTCCAACGGTGGAGGTACAGGCTGGCTGCAACCTGCTGGAAATCAATGTATGAAGCCGTCGCCCCAGCCGTGGCCTCAGCCATACCACCAGCCGTGGGCCCAACCGAGACCACAGCCGTGGGTTTGGCCGTGCCATCAGCCGTGGGCTCAGCCGAGACCACAGCCATGGGTTGGCCAATGTCATCAGCCAGGGTTCCAACCGCACCCAATGACGAGACCTACGCAGCAGCCTCCACAGACCACCACGCCCGCCGTAGAGAATGTTGATGATGATATTAAACCTTAGCGCAAAGAACGTGTCCACGTTCTAAACTGTCGGACGACAAGCAGCATTATGTACATCTTTGAAATAAATTCTTCTCGCATACTAAAGTTGGAATCCTCACTCAGTTTCCCTAAATGCAATAGATTGTTTATCGTCCATAATATTTACAAAGAGTTTCAAGAGGAAGTTAGAGACACATTTTCTTCAAGTATCTACTTTAATGATTTAATCGGTTAGAAATATATCAACGAAATAGCTTGCATCTATCACATTAACCATACATCTGCTTTAGCAGAAACGCCTCTTAAGACTTCTTCCTCCTCCTCATTATCATCGTCATCAATAGTTTCCAGCTTCTGTCCATGTGTTCTTTGCACAAAGGTCTTCTTCTTTCTTCCCACTAATTCCTCTGTTCAGCACACAAACCTCCACTCAGCCATCTACCACTCGGTCTTCTGCTTGAGTGTTTACGTTGTGTCTTGATTTCATGTATGTTAGATCAGTTGTGTTCGAATAATAAGCGTTTTAATACACGAACAGAGAACCGATTGTCTTTTTAACTTTTAATATGTAAAGCTTACGCGTTTTTTCCCAATTTGCAATTTATTTTGCACATTGGCGATATGTCTATAAAAAAAAAACACCTGACTATCCAATTGATGATTAATTTGGATGAAATATACTTTTGTAAGAGTAGTTACATTTATATTTTTGGTTAAAGGACATGAAATCTGTTAAGAACAACTTTCCAGAATTGTGTACTGCCGATATATCCGATTAACCGTTTAACATAAAGAACGGCGTGTCCCAAAGATGGAACTCTTACTCTTCAACCATTACATTAATATTTATACCAGATGCTTCTCGTACCTGTCACAAATTTGATTATTCAATTACCTATCATAAAAAATATTTAGAATGTGAGGAACTTCTCTCCAAAGTCCTTGAAAAAGTATTTAATTACTGCAATCAATCGAGGTCGTGCCAGAACTTTTCAGAGGATACCTACAACAATGTCTTGATTTATTGGCAGAAGAACGTCATCTTCAAGCAGAAGGAAGCCAGGAACAAATTTTCCCCACAACACTTACGAGTAACTGTGGATAGCTGATGGAAGTTTAGGAAAGATCTTGAAACAATAAAGCATAAGCTGAAAACCCGCTGGAAGAACAAGGGTCGCATAAGCATATATGTACTTAATAATACAACAGTCTACTAGTCTGGCAAAATAGCAGCGAAGCCAGCCAAGCCAGCGAAGTAGACAAACTAGGTCTACTTATAGGAAAGATGAGGATAATATCTACATCACCAAAATCAACATAGAATCCATGTCTCCGCGTTCCATCTAGCAGTTTAATAGTCACGCTAGACAGAAAGGCGCAAAGCCCTTCAAATTTAATATTGCATCTATAATAACATGCCTTCACCACTTTTTAAGTCAAGGAAATCTATCTGGAGAAAACGGAAACCAGTACTACTAATAGCATTATCCATGGAAGATACATGGACCAACATGTTGTAATCACGAAAACATCAACCAACCAATGATCATACCAATTCTCTTGAAGGGACACCATACCGAGCGTGGTGGGTGGACGGTTAACGCTCTGGCCTCGCACTCGGGAGGACGCAGATTCGAATCCCCTTCCGGGCATCCAGATTTGGCTTTTCCATGGTTCCCCCAAATCACTCCAGGTGAATTTCGGGATGGTTCCTTCAAAAACCCGGGTCGAATTCATTCCACTTTCTTACCCCCAGTACCATTACGTCTCTAATCACCTCGGCGTCGACAAGCAGTAAAGCCATAAGCAAAAAAAATAATGAGTTTAGATTCTCAGAAATATCTTATGACACCATGAAAGAACTATGTTTGCCAGATACAGCATCATCATTAAAAATTGGTACATCGCAGAATAGCCATAATTCGACTGCACAACTCATTTCAAATACTCCACAAGATTGTTGCTGTCAAGTTTTGCGCAGTGATGGGGTTTCGAAAATGTAATGTAATGTTATTTTGATTGCAATGGCGCTTATGCCTGGGGAAAATTTTCCTGTTCACTCCACTTTCGCTTTTCATGAATTATTGTATTTAAAGCTTCCACTGTTTCAGTCTTATCTCGAGCTGTCTGATAGTTCAGTGGTTCATAGTAATGCTGGGAATGGAGTAGTTATCTGCGGAGGAGATATTCGCCCCTTTTCAATCAGCGACCTTCTACTTTCTCCGAATACACGTACAAAAGTCATGGTTATATGAGGGTCGCTTAGTTAGTTCCAGGTTAGTGGTTTCGTGGATTAGTTGTTTAATGATGGTGAGTCCGGTAGGGAACATCTGCGGGTCGAATCCCAGTCCTGGCTGCAATTTTTATGGACATTAAAACTGAGCTTCCATCTGGCAAGGATTTCCTTTCTTGATGAGACGATGCATCGTTATTCGGATTCCAAATTAAACCAAACTTCCAACAGTCGAGTCTCAACCTTCGGAGTGATAACTTCCGTGTATTTGCGAGGCAGTGACTTGTGTGGATAAGTGCTTACGTATACCCGGCTGACTTTTCCAGACCGCGCAACAGTCTCTCGGGACTCTTTGTGTTTCACTACAGCCATCCAAATAGTGATAGAAGCAGCAAATAACATCTAATACAGCTCAGCCCCTGCCCTCATCCGCCATGTACGGCGGTGAATATGGTGAAGGCGGACAATACCTGATGCAGCCAACGATGCACCGACCGTCAGCCAAATGGCGTAATAAACATGGTTCCAGCGGTCGAAGAAAACAACACAGGTAGTCAGGTGCAGCAATATCTGCACAGCGCAGACGATGAACCGACAGCAACCATGGACACGTCTAACACATCGATTACATCACCGCCAGCTGACAACAGTGCACTAGATCAACGAGATGCACCGCTACTAAGAGAAGAGGAAATGTCAACATACGCACTCCAGAAACGCCCATGCATCCCGGGATACGACAACGGCAGTGGAGGTGAAAACATCAAGGTCCCCAGAATAACACGACAAGACACATCATCGGCAGACATCAACATGGAGACAACGCCGCCGGAAAGTGTGCAGCGCCAACAGACAGCAAGGACAAGCGAAAACATCGGCTTGCAGGTAAACAGTGCAGTGCCAGCCTATTATGAAAGCTACGACTTGGGCCCTTATTATGTATTCATAGAAAGTAAAGATAGAAATATAGGTAGGATTCACCCCATGACCATTGGGCGCCTCCTATATTCCCTCAGCGACGAAATAAGTAACAATATTATACAGATAGCTCCAGCGGGTCGAAACCGGGTCAAAATAGAAATGAGATCGGTCGTATCGGCCAATAGCCTTGTTCAGAGCACCATCTGGCAGCATAATGGCCTACTGGCCCATTTTCTCCCTCCTGCATCTCACAGCAAGGGGATATAAGAAAAGTGATGACTGAGCTAACGGAAGAGGAGATAAAAACTATGGCAAGGTGCGAATATCGCGTGGTAAAAGTTAAAAGGTTTACAAAAAAATTTAAAGAAGATGGCCAAACAAAAGAAATCCCACTCCCAGTATGTCTACTGACGTTTAAAGCACGTAGGCGTCCGAATTACCTGTACATACACGGAGTGCGGTGCCCTGTAGAACAGTATGTCAAACCAGTAATACAATGCTTTAACTTTCTCCAATATGGACACCCTAGCAACCAGTGTAGAAGTGAAAAACGTTGCACCTTCTGTGCAGGCCCGCATGACGGAAAAGAATGCGATAAACAAAACACCCCAGTATGCGTCCACTGCAATGGTGGACACCATCTTTTGATAGATATTGCCCGGAATATATCAGACAAAAGAAGATAAAGCAGGTAATGGCCCAAGAAAATGTAGGGTACAAACAAGCTTCAGAGAAAAACTAACACCGCATCGTATGCCAGTGTCGCGGCAAGATTAGAAAGAACCAACAGGCAACATCAAAAAATTACAACTCCTCAAACAAATTATGAGCAAAGAAACTACAATACCGGGCAACACAATATCGCAGACCCTCCCCCTGTCGTCCTGGCACAACCACCTCAACAGGATCCACTTCCTCAGCCTATAATTATGCAGTCAAACACCCCTAATGAACCGGAGAATTTCCAACTAAACCCTGGATCCAGGGACCAGGTGCCCACTTTAATATCGGAAGTCACAGAATAACTGACAAAAGCACAGGTAGTGCGGGAGAAACCTCGTATAAAGACGACTGGATCCCATCTAATAGGAACATTGAACCCATAGCCCACAATCCATACCCTCCTCTCCCTGGCAATAACCTACAGGACCCTGTAATAACTGAATACAATGCGAACAAGATGTTTGAAATAATAATGTGCATTCTAAATCAGTTTACAAGAAATAATTTTCTCAATCCAACGCAATACGCCCCAAGCGTAAAACAACTTCTGCTACGATCGTTAGCCCCAAACAGATGGGAAAATGTGGCACCCTCTAGAAACACGAGAGCAACACTGCAGGACGACACAATTCTTCAGTGGAATGCGAGATCTATCCGGGCTAATAAGGAGAGCTTGCTACAGTATGCTTCAAAGAATAACATAGCCGTATTGGACTGTAAGCGAAATTTGCTGAAACCAGACGAACGATTCCACCTCAAAGGATATAATGCCATCAGATCCGACAGAACAGACGGTTACGGGGGTCTGCCATCTTAATTAGAAGCGCCACCTATTACGAACAACTCCAACCCTGCACTGGAAACACAGACTTCAACATATGTGCCGCCATGGTACGTCTTACCAACAAATTAATAACCATTGTGACAGTATATAGAACAGCGAATAAGAAGACAAACAAGTAATTTATCACGAATATCCTCAGACAATTGCCAAAACTGGTCTCTTGTTGGGAGATCTCAATGCACATAATACAGTATGGGGATGCCAAAGCACGGATAAACTGGGGAACATAATTGCGAAAATATTAGAGGAAGAAGATATGCTGGTACTGAACAACGGTAATCCAACCAGAATTAATGCGCCAGGGAAAGCACCATCAGCAGTCGACATCTCCTGCGTATCGTCGAACATAGCTATAGACATTACCTGGGAAGTAGTAGACGACACACTGGGATCAGACCACCTTCCTATCCTACTTCGCCTCCAAACTGACTCCCCAGCCAGGCGGTTGATATCCCCTCCCTATAGATGGAAAATATATCAGGCGAACTGGAATAAATTCCAAACAACTATGGAACGGCTGACAGCTTCATAGAAGTATAGCGGTAACCCCGCACTGGACTATAAATCCATGACCAACGATAATAACCCAAGCAGCCCATATCTTCTATTCCTGCTCGGAAACCAGTCCAGATTATGAGGAACAAAAGCACTCCTTGGTGGGATAAAGAATGCAACGAAGCCGTCCAAAGACGCAGAGAGACACTACGGGCATACAAAAGCTGTCCCACGATCGAAAACTATCTGGAACACCGTAGAGCTCAGGCAAGAGTGAAAAAGATGGCCAAGAATAAAAAGAGAGAAAAATGGAGAGAGTTTTGTGGAACCTTTAATAAAGAAACGCCATTATCCGATATATGGCAAAAGGTCAGAAAATTGAAGTTCTCATCCACCAGGCAGAAGCAAAATCACCCCTAACAACCGAATTATTAGAGAACATCCTTGAAAGGCTAACCCCACCGTGGGTAGAGACAAATCTCACAGAACCAAGGGCAACTGAATCACACTTCCTCCTGCAACCCTTCCAGCTGAACGAATTCAATATTGCATTAAAGCAAGGCACGGACTCATCACCAGGACCTGATAACATCCACTACGGCATGCTAAAAAATCTGCCAGATTCCGCAAAAACGAAGCTATGCGAAATACTTAACAGGATATGGTCGGAAAGGCTACAAATAAAAGAGATGAAGACTGCGCGGGTAGTTCCCGTGAAAAAACCTGGAAAAGTAGGCAACAACGCAGAATCCTATAGACCCATAAACCTACTGCCATGCACCTACAAAGTACTGGAGCATATGATAAAGCGGAGACTGGAATGGTGGCTGGAACACCACGCATTAATTCCGGAAACGCAGTACGGCTTTAGAAGAGGCAAAGGCACCATAGACACCTTAGCACACCTCACTTCCGAAATTCACTCCTGCCTTACCAAGAACAAATATATGATGGCCGTATACACTGATATAAACAGCGCATATGACCACGTCTGTGTACCGATCCTAGCCAAAAAACTTCGGCATCTAGGGATACCGGACACATTTATAGGAAATCTAATCGCACTACTTTCGGATCGATGGTTGGAAATAACGCAACGAGGAACTACTGTTGCTAGCAGAAAAAAATCGTGGCCTGCCGCAGGGCTCTGTTCTGGCTCCCCTGTTATTTAACTTGTATACGCATGATCTTCATTACTCCATGAACAGTAAAATCGTCATTCTCCAATATGCCGACGATATATGCATATTTATCATTGGAAAAACATGGGAAGAATGCCTTATGGTACTATCCGCCGAAATGTACAAATTCAATCAATGGCTATTCAGCAACGGGCTAGACATATCACCAGCGAAATCGGCAGTATCGATTTACAGCCGACACAGAATGCCCGCGATGTCTAACATAAAATTAGGACCCTTTACCATCCCAGTTAAAAACGCTGTGAAATACCTGGGCGTTTGGATCGATAACAGACTCAAGTGGGGTACTCACGTAAAAAATACGGTCAAGAAATGCGACAAGGCGATCAACCTCATCCGCGCAATAGCCAACGTAAAGTGGGGAGGGGATACCTCAATATTATTAAGGCTGTATAAATCTCTGGTGAGACCACATATTGATTACGCCTGTGTATGTTACGGTTCTGCAACTAACACCGTGCTTAAAGAACTGGACAAAGTCCAATATAAAGCTCTGCGCACTTGTATTGGCGCTATGAAATCAACACCTACCAACGCGCTCCTAGTGGAAGCACACGAACCTCCCCTAGAGATCCGCAGAAGCTTCTTAACTGCAAAATTCCTGATCAAGAATAGCCAGTACCCCGGGACCAGACTGCTCAACTCTATACACAATCTCTCAATGCAATGCCTAACTGACAATTACTGGAGTAAGAAAAAATGCCTCCCATTGCGGCGGAGTACCTAGAAACATATAAGATACGAGCCAGCATACGTCAAAGCAGGAAAATGCTTACCTTCGAGACTCCGTATTGGGAAACTGTCACGAATCTGGAAGTAGACACAAGCGCGGAAGATAACACCCAGCTGGAAAACTACAGAGCAAACGTGTATCAGTACCTACACAACCGATCCCACATGGAACAGATATATACGGATGGCTCCAAGTTTCCAGATGCCACTGGATGCGCCTACTGTATACCAAGATCTGGAGACAAGGGTTTATTTCGGTTACCAACAGAATATACCATTATGAGTGCAGAGCTGATGGGAATCTTGGAAGCACTAAAATACGCAAAGACCTCCCCTTATAGCAACCATGTAATCCTATCAGATTCAAAGTCAGCATTGCTTTTAATAAAAAACCACCATAGGAAAGTGCACAACGACTCACGAGTACACGACATCGTGAATGCAGTTCACGAATTAAAACTAGCAAATAAGACTGTAGAGTTTAAATGGATCAAATCACATTGCAGTCTTCCAGGCAACGAGATGGCAGACCGATACGCCAAACAAGCCGCACACAGCGGTGCGATACGCAACAGTACGATCCCCCTACCCGACGCTATTCGACAGATCAAAAGAACCATGACAGCCAAGTGGGATAAGGCGTGGAAGAGCTCACTCTCGATAAAAGGCCTACATTACGGTCGTATCCACCCGGAAATACCCCCTCTCCAGTGGTATGAGATATATAAGTGCTCCCGCAACTTCACTATAAGTATCGCGAGACTGAAATTCAACCACGGCTGCTACAAACAACACCTCCATAGAATCCACCTCACTGACTCCCCTAATTGCCAATGTGGGGAAATAGAGGATACAAACCACTTGCTGTTTGGGTGCCGCCGAAACAAAGTAGAGACAGACCTTCTACTACACTCTCTCAAGAACAAAGGAATCCCTCTCCCCACATGTGCTGCTACCCTCTTGTCAACGGAAGACTACGACATATATCAGCTCCTATACCAACATTTGAAAAACATTGGTGTCTCAATTTAAACAAGCTGATATGATATGTGTTTTAATTATACTCTCTGGATGTCATTTTGTAATATATCATTATTGTAATAATATTGTAGATATCCTGCAAAATGAAAATGAATGGTTGTGTGATTTGAACATATGGGTGACTCAGTCACAACAAATGTAAATAACTTGTTTTAAATGTATCATACTTCTGGTAGAATATTATTGTAATTATTCCTAAAAATGAAAATCTCAAGTTGCTGGATACCAGCATTTGGGTGACACAGTTTTTTATAGTCAAGTAAGAAGTTTTAATTGCGGTATATCACTATTGTTATACTATTGATGTTTTCCTCTCCTTTAAGTGACACAATTCAAACAAACTCAAACAATATGTTTTAACTGCATTATATCATTACTGTAATATTATGGACTTTGATTTGTAATGTATATTGTATACTACCATTGTAATGCCATAGTGGTTATTCGGTAAAAGGAAGAAGGCTAATGACATGCTATTATTATTATTATTGTTATAACATCGACGTTATTCGGTGAAATGTAAATGACTAGTTGCATATATCATTATTTGTACGTTAATGATGCTATCCTGTAATATGAAAATGGCTGTATGGGCGCATGCCTAGATGCCAATAAATAAATAAAAAAACCAAATATCCGCTTTCCTCCACCATATCACACAATTTCCTGCAGCAGTACCTTTGTTTTCCCGAATCTCTGCAATTGGCAGACGTTCATTTTAAGAGCCCTAGTCTGCAGTCGTTTCCGAGTAGCTGAAGCAAGCAGTCGCACAGCACATTTTCACGTGTGCTTGTGTAGTTAGGTATTTACAGATTAATCATAAGTAAGTTATAGTCAAACTCAACAATCATTGGAAATAAAGACTGCAATCCCCAGTGTTTTCAATCCCGTTGGATTTTTGCGATATTTGCACCATCCAGCGGGGTTTGGCATATATTTAAACAAAGTTATTTAAGTTTGAATAAATTAAACAATAAACTTATATTAATTATATTCATAAATCATTTTGATATTAATGATAATAATTAACAGTTAACAATATTTTAATTGGGAAAATTACGTTAATTTTTTTTTTTTTTTTTTTTTAGCATGTCTTAAGTATATTTCGAGGTTTTATGTTTTTGTTTTTAAATCTAATCAATTTTTAAATAAGTAATCAAAAATTAAAAATATACAGTCTTAGGTCATAGTAGGTGCCTTAAAATAGATCACATCAGTTTAAAAACATGATATGCATATTGGCCTAGTCACCACGATTTTTTATTCTGAATAATATAATACCGAAGGAAAACATTCTATTTCACAAAGTGAAGTGAATATACTATGTAAAGTGTATACTTGGCTCAGAGCCAGATCTCATAACTTATTGTCAATGCACAAGCGCGATACTTGACCTATTTTTACAAGAATTGTATTTGTGGGGATTCATTATTATGTCTCCTGATTCCTTGATTGATCTTATAGTTAATGCGCTGTTATAAAAAGACTACTCACCAAGCCGAAAATAGTCAAGAATTTCAGTGTATTATTAGGTGGCATAACGGTTTTTTTAGAGTGGAAATTAATTTTTATGTTAGAAAGGAGACTTTCTCGGCGTATGATTGCAGTGAAGTGCTCACGGGTGTACCGCAGGACTGCATTATAAAAACTCAAAATTTCACA
>CM061920.1:358841339-358890914 GCA_031002005.1 Vandiemenella viatica
CATCACACTACGTTTGTACCAAATTTCATCCTCTCAAGCGTGAAAATGAACTCTCTATGACCTTTAAAAATGTGTATACATTTTTTTGTAACACTCGGTATAAGTGCTCCCGCAACTTCACTATAAGTATCGCGAGACTGAAATTCATCCACGGCTGCTACAAACAATACCTCCATAGAATCCACCTCACTGACTCCCCTATTTTCCAATGTGGGGAAATAGAGGATACAAACCACTTGCTGTTTGGGTGCCGCCGAAACAAAGTAGAGACAGACCTTCTACTACACTCTCTCAAGAAGAAAGGAATCCCTCTGCCCACATGTGCTGTTACCCTCTTGTCAACGGAAGACTACGACATATATCAGCTCCTATACCAACATTTGAACAACATTGGTGTCTCCATTTAAACAAGCTGATATGACATGTGTTTTAATTATACTCTCTGGATGTCATTTTGTAATATATCACTATTGTAATAATATTATAGATATCCTGCAAAAAGAAAATGAATGGATGTGTGATTTGAACATATGGGCGACTTAATCACAACAAATGTAAATAACTTGTTTTAAATGTATCATACTTCTGGTAGAATATTATTGTAATTATTCTGAAAAATGAAAATCGCAAGTTGCTGGATACCAGCATTTGGGTGTCACAGTTACTAGTCAAGTAAGAAGTTTTAATCGTGGTGTATCACTATTGATGTTTTCCTCTCCTTTAAGTGACACAATTCAAACAAATTCAAACAATATGTTTTAACTGCATTATATCATTACTGTTATATTATGGACTTTGATTTGTAAAGTATATTGTATACTACAATTGTAATGCCATAGTGGTTATTCGGTAAAAGGAAGAAGGCTAATGACATGGTACTATTATTATTATTGTTACAATATCGACGTTGTTCGGTGAAATGTAAATGACTAGTTGCATATACCATTATTGGTATATTAATGGTGCTATCCTGTAATATGAACATGGCTGTATGGGCGCACGCCTAGATGCCAATAAAAAAATAAAAAAATAAAAAAAATAAAAAAAAACAAATTTCCGCTTTCCTCCACCATATCACACAATTTCCTGCAGCAGTACCTTTGTTTTCCGCCAATTGCAGACGTTCATTTTAACAGCCCTAGTCTGCAATCGTTTCCGAGTAGCTGAAGCAAGCAGTCGCACAGCACATTTTCACGTGAGCTTGTGTTGTTAGGTATTTACAGATTAATCATAAATAAGTTATAGTCAAACTCAACAATCATTGGAAATAAGGATTGCAATCCCCAGTGTTTTCAATCCAGTGGGATTTTTGCGATATTTGCACCAATCCCGCGGGGGTTGGCATATATTTAAACATAGTTATTTAAAGTTTGAATAAATTAAACAATAAACTTATATAAATTAAATTAATAAATCAATTTTAATATTAAATGATAATAATTAACAGTTAACAATATTTTAATTGGCAAAATTACGTTAATTTTTTTATTTATTTTTTTTTATTTATTTTATTTTTATTTTTTTTTAGCATGTCTTAAGTATATTTCGAGGTTTTATGTTTTTGTTTTTAAATCTAAATCAATTTTTAAATAAGTAATCAAAAATTAAAAATATACAGTCTTAGGTCATAGTAGGTGCCTTAAAATAAATCACATCAGTTTAAAAACATGGTATGCATAATGGCCAAGTCACCACGATTTTTAATTCTGAATAATATAATACCGAGAGAAAACATTCTATTTCACAAAGTGAAGTGAATATACTATGTAAAGTGTAGACTTGGCTCAGAGCAAGATCTCATAACTTATTGTCAATGCACAAGCGCGATACTTGACCTATTTTTACAGGAATTGTATTTGTGGGATTCATTATTATGTCTCCTGATTCCTTGATTGATCTTATAGTTAATGCGCTGTTATAAAAAGAGACTACTCACCAAGTCGTAAACAGTCAAGAATTTCAGTGCATTTTTAGGTGGCATAACGATTTTTTTAGAGTTGAAATTAATTTTTATGTTAGAAAGGAGACTTTCTCGGCGTATGATTGCAGTGAAGTGCTCACGGGTGTACCGCAGGACTGCGTTATAAAAACACAAAATTTCACACTTGAGGAAGACGGTGGAGGCAGCCGTCGATGTATGGTGTCTTTACAGCACAACTCGGCGATACAGCCGTGAAGACTTCATTATAACTTCTTTTTTTTTTTGGCTTTAGTCGATATAATAACAAGCAGTTGAAAGGACACATGCCATTCACTCAAAATTATTGTATTGTGGCGATTGACTTAATCATTCCAAGTAGATTAATCGTATGCCAGAGCGGCAAATGTAAGCAAGCGGCTTACGTCTAAGACCACGTGATTCATATGCGGCGGCCAAAAAATATTTAGTCAAATGCAATTACCTTTTGATAGCTGCTAAATAAATAAGAATGCGATCGTTTAAATTACGATAACATTAGTTTCGTATCAACGAATTAATTTTGGGCCGGAACCGCCAGCCTGTCTAATGTTGCTTCATCCAGTGGGATTGCGGGATTCCGCTTTGCTCGATTGCAATCCCTAGTTGGAACCTAAATAATTCATTCGAATACCTACACTAAAATTTCCATGTATTTATTAATATATGCGTTCACAAGCAGCTTCAATCAAAATGATGTAAAATAATTGAAATAGTACTAGGAGAAGGTGAGCACGGAATCCAATTTGATTACCTTGCTAGCGTCATATTTGTGGAGCTAAGGGATGCAGAAAATTTTTGAAGTGAACACTCGGAAAACGAAAATTTCTACATAGAAATGATGAGGTAAGTGACGATTCCATAGTTAAATGCAGATTTTGAAAAAATACATCTAAAAATGCGCACTGTACGTTTTGAAATCAACACAGATATTTTGATAAAAACTTTGGAGAAATTTAGGACCACAATGAGCGTAACTAACAGATAAAAGATATATGTAGTAGAAAAATATTTGTTGTAGAGAGCGGAATTACGTCTGATGTGCCAGATAACACATAAGAAAATTACAAGGTTATTTACAATTATCAACCACAAACGAATACTTTACACTATTCAAGACAACACGTCAAAGATGAATGTATCCAAAAGAGACCGTTCCAATTATTATCTGAGCGTCTGCTCCTGTTGCAGGTTTTAGGGATTTTTAAAAGCATCATAAGCTAACCTGGCAAATCGTAGCTCTTCCGGCAACGAAACTAGAGATCTGAGCCAGTGGTCGACATGGAATCTAACTATCTCACAAACATCGCAATGGAAACAGAAAATCATTATAACTATGCAAGTTCTTAAAAACCGTCGAAGGTAAAAGAAATAAGTAGTAGGAGAAGAAAGCAAAAAATGTTAACCCCTCTGACACCAACATCAACTGCGAAATAAATAATATGTCCACAAAAGAAAGCAAGTGTGAATTGGCACCCAACACCAAAAAACCAAAACTTGATAAGAAGGGAGTGGATCCAGAAAAATTCCCATTCTAAAAATCAATGCAAATGTAGCTCAAATACCGAAAACAGGACCTGCTAAAATAGAAGCCAATAAAAGTGAAAATAGCACCAGTAGGAAACTTGGAATAGAGAAATAATGCAGAAACACTAAAATCCTGTAGTCGGACGACATAGGTGTTACTGAATAAGGGGAAATAATAACACGAACAAAAGCTATAAGCACAACTCCAGTTTTATTAAACAAACGCGGAGAAAACTAACCATTTGTATGATGAACCGAGTATGATAAATCTAATATTTACAGCAGCCGAAAGTGGAACTAGGCCCACTCAAATTTACCGTGTTTCTAAATGGAATAAAGAGCCAACTAAAATACAATGCCTCAAAGAATATTTACGGACGGTATGTATGGATTCAGCAAACTACTGGAAGTGGCGGTGGAAGGGGCATTTAATGTTACAGGCTACAACGAATTAGAGAATCCTTGTCTAGGCACGGCAAAAGCACTGCTATATTATCGAATGAAAGGATTAAAATCAAAGAAGTGTATCTAAAAAAAAAAAAAAAAAATGATTGGCTAGAGCTAGTCTTACAATAGCGAGGACACATATAATTAATATTTACGTCATCTAATACCTATACACAAACAATTATAACATGTATCGCAGGTTTTTTCCTCCACAATTTCTTCATTAATTCCTTTTCTTTCTAGGATTGGCTATATGTTCACTCTTCATGCTTCATCAGAGTCTTTTTTCTTCTCTATGTAATCGTCCTTGCTGTATTACCACTTTTTTTCGATGATTCACCTGAGTGTACAAGTTGCGTCTATTGATGATCTTCATTGCCGAAATCCGTAACGTCATTCTACAACTATTTCCTCGTTCATTCATTAGAAATTAAGTAGGAGTAGTTTTTCGTATGTTCTCATGCAGGGATGCAACAATGAGAAGCAACAGAAATTCTGTATTTTGATTTGTTTCCTTGCTCTGGTTCCGTTCCCTGTGAGGAACAGACTAGAATTTTAAGGTTTTACACCCCGTCTTCCGCAGGCATCTAGCACGTAAACGAAATAAGTTTTAAACTACAATTCTGCACAAGACACGAGTCAATTTTGGGCCATCCAATTAAAAATGTTGTTATATAGTATTGGTTGTATCCTATATTTAAACGACATTTAGTTGAACAACGACATCTAAAATACAGGGCGTTTCATTTATGACGCGTCCGCGCGAGGGAAAAATCGCCCTGGGCAGCGCCGCCTCTCTTGCCGGGAAGTAACATGGCGCATCGCCCGTGCTTGAGAACGGCTCATGCCGGCGCTGATTTCATACGTTAGAGCAAGTGCTGGAAATGTTGGCCATCGGCTTCAATACACTCTTCACATCATCCACGAACAGCCACTACACGATGTGAAAGTTTGAATTTGGCGTGCAATTAGTGCGAGGCGAATTATTGTACCAGTGTTTTTTACTGAAACAATTACATCTTCTCGCTATGTGTACAACATTTTAAATACCGTTTTTGAACAGCTGACAGAAGATGAAACAAATTACGGTTATTTTCAACAAGACAGTGAAACTCCTCATACAGGCGACAATTCTGTGCGTGCTTTAAAGCGTGTTTACAATGAGAATAAAATCATCAGTCATGGATTGTGGCCTTAACGTTGTCCAGACATGACACCTTGTGATTTATTTTTGTGGGGTTACCTAAAAAGGCGTGTTTATGATTCAAATCCCCGAACGGAAGAGGAACGTAGGGAAAACATAAGAACTAAAATTAATAATATTTCTTCACAAACATTGCAGAGAGTTAGATAAAACAACCATAGAAGATGTCAAGAATGTATTGAAGCCGATGCCCAACATTTCCAGCACGTGCTATAAGGTTAGAAATCAGCGCAACACGAGGCGTCCCCGAGTACGGGCGATGCACCGTGTGACTTCCCGGCAAGCGAGGCGGCGCTGCCCCTGGCGATTTTTCCCGTGCGTGCAGACGCGTCATAAATGAAGCGCCCTGTACTTTCTAATTTGTGATAAAAATAAGCAATCGGATTGATTTTTAGGTTGCTTTGCCATTTATTCATGTAATTTATTTTTAAATTTTTTAAATTCATAGCAAGTTGCATTATAAAGTATTTATAATAAATTTATTTTAATTGAATAATACCAATAACAGCGCAATTTGCAAACGTGCCTTGGAATATTAAACTGAAGATCGATTTCTCTACGTATATTGAAAATGTGTCAGACATTGAGTTTTGTGCCAAGGAATCGCTGTCCAACCTGCTCAATGCAAAATATGTAATTAAACCATTGGAGAGCGAAACCTTGAAAGCGCGAAGATTTACAGGCACCTGTCAAGTTTTTTAAAAATCTTTTTACAACCAATTCCATCTTAACCTGCCTCCATTGCTGTAGTATTTTCTTCCTTTTCCTAACAGTGAGCGCAAAATTCTGCACGATCACTGCATCCACGTGATCCTTTTCTTCTTTGCCTATCCTGTCGTCAGTTCATCTATTGTTAATGATTTCTCGTTATGTATTTTTTAGTGACGTTTCTAGTTCATCATGTTAAATCTTCCATTTCTTTCTCCCAAAGAATTTGCCACTCTCATGCTTTCTTTCATTATTTTCGACTTCTCCAATAGGCCTTTTAGGTACTCTTCCCATGTCTTCACTACATTACTTTTAACCACTTCTCCGGATAGGTCCAGTACTTTCTATAGTATCTTAAGGTTTTGTTTCGTTTCTAACAGTCACATTTTTAATTATTCTCTTAGTAGTTCATCACTAGTTTCCTTGCTAGTTTTATCACTTTTTCAAAATCTTTAGCTACACGGTCCTGTTTTGCCCTTCTCTATTGTTCTGTTTCTCACTCCTTTTAACTGATTATGCTTTACGCTTTCTTGGTTAGGGCTGCTTCCTTTACCTGCTGTTCTTTCACGTGTTCTCTAAATTTTTTTTACTGTTGTTCAAAGTTTTCTCCAGAATTCTTCTCCGATTCTTATTGCATTTTTGGCAAAATAAAGAATTCTCTCTTCCTCTGCCTCCTTTCTCCCAATTTCCACACTTGGCATTTGACATGATTTTTACGTCAGCTAGTATAGGGTGACGATACTTGTTAGTCAGTATGTAATCCATAAGATTTCTATATTGGCCGCCCCAGCTATAACGAGTGAATTAGTGATTTCGTCTTTTTCTTATAGTATATGCTGCCCACGGCAGGGGCGGAATACAGAGCCAATAGAAACCCTCTCACCAGGTACTACGACCACGCGGATTTATTATAGTTCTGTTGAGTGACATCTATATAATTATGAGAGTAGTAACTTGCATCTGGTGCCACTGTTATACCTGTGATTTCAATTCCGAGTAGAGAGTTTACGGGAAGTCATTGAATCAATTTATTTCTACGTAAAGCCATTCGGTTCCAGAGTAGAGCTCTGATGCAGCCATCGCCACAGAAACTACTAGCATATTTGCTAAAATAACTGTTCAGTGACATACTGTCGTGTTTTATGTAAGTGCTTTTGTGTTTTGATGTGAAACCATCATGAAGTAGTGAATTTTTAATCGTATCAAGTCTAGGTCGCAAAAAACAACTTTTTCCCAGTTTGTTACACTTTTAATAAATGGAGTTATTTTTTCACATCTACTTGATGAAATATATTATTCTAATTGATTAATGTTGTCACGGTAATATTGCCTGTCTGTATTGTGCAATAGATAATCACATTCCTGCAATCTAATAACCTCGACGTCAACGAGACGTAAAGCCATAAGCCAAAAAAAATTGCGGTGATACCGAACGTAGATATGTGGTCAATGTGACAAACGCAGGTAATTCCTGGTTAACAAAAACATTAACTATTTTGTAACGTTTTAGGAAAATTTTCTCTCCTGTTTCCAGCTGAAATGCATTGTAAATGCTTACAAACAGTGAAATACTAGTATGTCATTTAGGAAAATTGAATGAGAGAATCATTCGAGAAGAATTTATTGCAAAGATGTTACAGACTGATGCCGACGTGCGACAGGTTAACAAGTGGATACGTTGTGTGCGCCATTACGAGTAGTAAACATTTTAATAGTAATCATCTTCATCGAGATCGTCTAAGTCGGC
This sequence comes from Vandiemenella viatica, assembly GCA_031002005.1. NCBI lineage: Eukaryota > Metazoa > Arthropoda > Insecta > Orthoptera > Morabidae > Vandiemenella > Vandiemenella viatica. The sequence continues at coordinate 358,848,930 of CM061920.1, forward strand.
GGGAGGCCGGGGGTGCTTTGGCGGCCTCTGCTGAGGGTGCGCTTGGGGCCACGGTTGTGGAAACTGCGGGGGCCATTGCTGTGGCCACTGAGGCCACGTCTGGGGCCACCCTGGAGGCGACGGCTTGGAACATCTGCTTCCTGGAGGATACGGCCTGCCTGTTCCATCTCCGTCGGACAGTGACGATGAAGCCATCATAACGCATGCCAGCAACTGTAAAATGACACAATCCACAATCAGCACACGCATTCCTATGATTATTCACTGGATAGCTATTATTATTATCTATTAGGATAAATTCCGCTCCCGTACGATTCCAATCAAAGTCTCAAGGGGAACAAAAAATAATCCGTTCCAGCTGGTCGACCTATTTTTATAGTAAATAATTAATATTTAATGAAGTTTTTTGTAGGTCCGCGATTGGAAGGTGGGGGGGGGGGGGGAATACTGTGTCAGTTAGAACGAAAATAAATTATGTGTTCGATTTATGGAATCCTCTTTTGTCGATGCGGGTACGGTAAACAAGAACTTTTTATGTTGCTCTGTAAATTATATATATCTATATAAACCAGCTAACCAAAAGAAGCCTGTACAATTAACCTGTTATACCAGTATACTCATACATACGACAAAAAATTACAAAATTGTGATCCCAAAACACGGCTATAAATGAGAACTTCTAGAAAGGGGAATACGCATTGAAGATCCTTTTAGATGCATCCTAAGATCTACAATTCCTAATCGTTATCATGCCCGGTTTGAAAAAAAGATGTAGATATTCACTGAAGAGGCAATCAAACCAGTATAGTGATGCATATTCAAACACAGAGAAATTTAAACACTCAGAGCACATTGCTATGGATTTCAGTGCTGTTGGGCCATCAACAAGTATCAGAGTTCGAACCATTCAACGAAACGTCATCGATATGGGCTTTCGTAGCCGAAGGCCCACTCGTGTACCCTTACTGGGCCCGTCGTCACCGACATTGGACTGTTGATGATAGGAAACATGTTGCCTGGTCTGACGAGTATTCTTTCCAATAATATCGAGCAGATGGACGTGTACGGGAACGTTGACAATCTCATGAATTCAGGGACCCTGCATGTCAGCAGGGGACTGTTCAAGCAGGTAGAGCCTCTGTAATGGTTTGTGGCATGTGCAGATGGAGTGAAATGGGACCCTTGATACGTCTAGATACGGCTCTGACAGGTGACATATACGTACGCATCCTGGCTGATCACCTGCATCCATTCATGTCCATTGTGTATTCCCACGGACTTGGAAAATTCCAGCAGGACAATACAACTCTCCACACGTCCAGAATTGCTACAGAGTGATTGCAGCATCACTCTTCTGAGTTTAAACACCTCCGCTGTCCAACAAACTCCCCAGACATGATCATTATTGAGCATATCTGGGATGCCTTGTAACGTGCCGTTCAGAAGAGATATCCACCCCCTCGTACTCTTACGGATTTATGGACAGCCCTGCAGGATGTAAGGTGTCAATTCACTACTTCAGACATTAGTTGAGGCCATGCCACTTCGTGTTGCGGCACTTCTGCATGCTCACGGAGGCCCTACACGATATTAGGCAGGTGTACCAGTTTCTTTGTCTCTTTAGTATGTATGAAAGACACACATATATATTTTTAACACTGGTTATGTATACGGAAGAATACCTTCGAAAGGTAGAGTTCTTATTGCAAGATGGAATGTATGGATTGCTGCCAACAAACCCTCTCCAGATAATTCGGCGCAACGTTGCAATAAAAATACGGGAAGCAACCTCAATCGAACAGGAGGTCAAAAGAAAAGTTAACTACGTCCAATCATCTGGCGCCATGACTATATTGCCTTCCCAAGATACACAGGGACGGGGTGTCATTACGGCCAATTGTCAGCGCATTTCAGTCTCCGAAACATCCGCTGGCAAGATATCTAGTGGATATGTTAAAGATTCAGACTAACTCTTCTTTTTTAATTCGTGCCAATCGACGAAACCATCAGCATCATCAGGTAACGACTAGGAAATCTCAGCCTGCATGAAGAATGGACGTCACTAACTGAATTCTGCCTCAGGACTACTGTCTTTCAAAACAAGAATGACATCTGCCAGCAAAATGAAGGAGCAGCGATGGGCTGCCCTCTGTCTCCTATCGTGGCCGATGTGTTTATGGAGGAATTTGAGGCAGAAGTGGTCAGTAATCACAATTAAACCTTCTATATGGCTGCGTTACGTTGACGGCACATTTGTTATCTGGTATCACGGGCGAGAATCCCTCCAGGCCTTCTTCCAACACTTAAACAGTACCCACGACTAATTTAAGTTCACCATGGAAGATGAGGTGGACTAACAACTCCATTTTGCATTCCTGCCGTCTAACAAGCTATGGCGTCGGATCGTGACTGAAGGAAACAACCTACGAGTGTGCGATAAAGACAATACTGGGTCTCGGGAAAGTATCAGAAGGAAGGACAGCTTGAACCTGTTCTAGTAGCGTGAACAGTAGTTCTGCAGGGATGTCCTATACGTTGCACCGTCAATATGCAGCTTTACTTTAAATGCATGGTCAAACTTGTAAGCTCGTCGCTTAGGTAAAAACACCGCTCAGTTCATTGTTACTTTTATTGAAGGATCGTAAGGAAAAACAACCACGTTGTTGTTAGCTAGCGACGATGGGACGAATCTCGTATAAAGAGAAAAGACTAAAATATATTGCAATATAAACAAAACCTCTCTTATACATCCACAGTGAAAGTTGCGGATGTGGATGAAGATCCAGAGTTAAGATTTAACGCGAAAGGTTCGCACTTGCGGATGCAGTGCGGAGCTCCGTAACATCCATAGTGACAATTAAAAGGTAAATAACTTCCGGCAGTCGAAACGTTTAAAGTGATTTCAGATTTACTGTTTAGAAGAATTCATTTACATTTTTTCCCTTGATGCCAATGCGACATAATTTGATAAAGAGAGAAAGGTCCATACATTCTTATTCTTCTCGTGTCGAAAACAACATTAAAAATGTGGTAGTTTTTCCGCCAATGCGATTGCTTGTCAGTAGCTGATTGTAGGTCAAATCAAATACATGCATTCCGATTTGTGGATAAGACATCAGATGTACCACGGTTTCTCTCTCCCAGGAAGAACATGTGGTATCTGGCTGTTTTCCCAGGTATTACCGTGTGGCAAGAATATCTTTGCAACGGCCAACTACAACTCGAAGCCTGTTTAACGACTTCAATATGGGCCATGGTTGTTCAGACGCAGGTGGTAGACCCTCATTTGGCTTGATCTACTCGAAATCATCTTGCACTTTCTTCTCCCAAGCCAATATTATTTCATTGCTTGGTGCTCCATTTAGTGCAGGAGGATTAATCGGGACTTTAGTCTGTATGGCACTGGTGTATAGCCATATTGAGGTTGTCGGGCTTCTTCGTTAACTTTAAGCCTTACCACGCTAGTGGCAACTTCCCGGCGTATGTCTCCAGGGGTGATGCCATTTTTCCCACAGCATATGGTCTGAGGCAATCTGTGATGAGCCGGCATGTTCTGTGGAGCGCAACGTGTACTCTCTTAACATGACTTGAATTTTTCCACACAGGATGTGTATACTCTGCTGCGGAGTAGCATAATGCTAAGGCAGAGGTGCGGATCAACTTGCTTAAGATATTGTTGCGTGATGGCACTTTCATCTTGACATTGCGACAGTGGCTTTAAAAAGTAACACCTCGAGCCATTCCAGGCCACATTTAGCTCTCGCTTAGAGCATTTAATGTGCAAATGAAACGCATAGTCTACTTTTTTTTTGCTTGAGGTGTTGTAAGTGTATCCTCGAAAACTCCAAACTTAACATGTTGAGCTGTTAGGGCAAGATCATCAGCGTAGATAAAGGACTTGCAATGGCTGTACAGTGGTTGATCATTAGTTTAAATGTTAAATAAACCTGGGGCTAGAGCACTTCCGTAAGGAAGTCCATTTTTCGGTTTGCGTAGACTGCTTTTTTAATTTTTTAAAGCTTACGAAAAATTGCGTATTGCTGAGAAGTTCGTAGACTAGACAAATAAATAATTCTATTTTATTGTTATTTTGATTTATTTATTTTGAAATAGTGTATGAATAGAAAATTTCATTATCAGTGTAATTTTTCTATGGTATTGAATAGTGTCAAATTTTTATCGCTTATAAATTCTGCAATTGTAATACTTGAAAAGGAAATTTCTAAGTGTATGGTACAACTAAATCTTTGAAAATACGCATTCTCTTTCCATTTCAATTAAAGTATTTTTTAATTACGTTTTCCAAAACAAGGAGAAACTGAAACAACGAAAAAAATTCAGTGACGAAACCGTACTAATAATGAAATTACAAAACGCCATAAAATTTGAGAATTATCCATGACACGAGGTACTTGTGGTGTTAATACGAAGATCAGTAGATTAATTTGCTAAAGTGGCATTTCTGAATTGATATATTCTATCAATGAATTTGCAGTAATGTACCAGCAGAGATAAATCGATAATGATAAGAACTTGGATTATAAGTCATAAGAAGTAAAACAGATGAAAATAGGGAAATGGTTTTGACATGCAATTAGAGTTAAGAGGGAGAGGTTTTACACAACAGTAAGAGACTAAGAAGATAAGGCACATAATTGAATCTAGGTTACTGTTAAGGACCAACGACCATCATAATGAAAGCAAAGAAGAAGTAGAGTCAGTAAAAAGCAGATCTTCGAGGGGGCAGCAAAGAATACATGATTTGCTTAAAAATATTAGAATGAAACAATCTAGAGGGGTGAAACACATGTTATGATCTAACTGCAGGACATGAAGAAGAAGGGAAAAAAATCAATGGAAACGGCTGTAAATTAATAAATAATTTCAGCTAAATGTCAATTTCTTAAGCGATTTCTCCAAGAAGGAAATATAATTCTAAATTAAACTCGATGTTGAGTTGCAGTGTTGAGAACATCGCGATAAACTATTAACCAAAGGATTTAAGGTATAAAATGTTTCGAAGAACCACAATATTTCAATAAGATTACCATAAGACAAATTACAGTCAATCTGGGGTGCAAGTCACTTGGTCTTACCTGCAAGATGATAATACTTTTCCCTAAAGCCGACATGGTCTTCTTCTCGGCAATACTCCTCCAACTAAAGACGCTACGGGATCTGGAAATATGGAAACACGGGTGGTTAGTAAGTCCATTAAATATATTATTCACAAAACTCAGAACGCTGCATTGCTGTGGAAGTGCAGTTTTCGCGTAATCTGAGCCCCAATGATAAACTATAAATATGTATAAAATTACCTTTTTATGAGTTCCGGATTACTTGGCGCCAAAGAGAATACAAAAGAGATACGACTATGAAAAATTAGTACATATTATTAATGCACACACCACTGGCCTATACAGTGAGACCAACTGGCTAAGAACTCGAATCTAAGCTGGAGGTGGTATGAATATGACATCCAGGGATACGTTTGATAGTATGTGAATAGATGGAGATGCTCAAATGGAACTTTGAAACGAAATAAATTTCTTGCCTTAATTGAGATTTGTACCAAGTCTGCTCGGTCGTGTTTATTGATATAGTGTCCTCCAACAAAATATCTAATATAGAAAGTTAACATCATAACACTAGCGGATCCTTCATGCCTTAGTAACTAACCCGGACTTGTGCGGCAACACTATGTAATTAAGGAGACATCCTAGCATGAACAATACTTCTCACGGATTCCAGTGTTAGAATATATAGGAAATAATATTATCGAAAATACAGGAAGTGGCTGTTACTACAGGATTCAAGGATAACTGAGCTCCAGTTTTCAGAAATTAAACTTGGAAATGTTTGAGTGATCTAAAACGTAACAATAAGGATCAGATCTCCTATAAACACTGAATTTTTTCTTCCCTCAACTTCCACGTTATGTTCTTTTAATTCTAAAAATATCCCAATTTGATTAGTTTTAATTAATTTTTGGAATGAAGTTTTGTAAAAAAAGTTCCAAAATAGTTATTTTAATACAGTAGTCTTATTATTTGTTTCATACTATCCTCGAACGAATGTTCAAATCTTTTTATATTACAGTTCTGGTGTGGAAAATATTATTTACCTTGTAGGCTGTTCTTCTTATCACGAGCCATTTACAAAATTACGCCTTTTAAATTTAATAGCCTTCGCGGCTTACACTTGTTTGATGGTATTAAAAATGTCCTTATGTTTCTAAATATTAATGAATCAACAGATATAATAGTACACACTACTTTCCTGGAAACCTGAGGCATAAGCTCCAACAATAAACTATAAATATGTTTAAAATTATATTTTTATTTGTTCCGGAATACTTGGCATCATAGAGTAAACACTGAAATAATGCCTAAAGTTTATGCTTTTACTTTATTTATTATTTTTTATGAAAAATCTATTCTGTTTTGCTTTCTTTTTTAAAGAATTCTAAGAAACAAACCATCTCCAGACAAACACGATTTTTAATATATCACAACAAATATAAAATCAACGAATGTTAACTACGCTTTCATACAAGTTACTTGCTCATTTAAGACAAAAGATTTCAGTTCTGTCGGAACGCCTGAAAAACATTTAAACTATGCTACTTTTTTGTTCCTAATGACTGATGGTTGCAGGAACATTGTCTCGCCCTTCATCCTAGAAGATTTGATGTTTGTTTTGGTCTAGAACCTCTTCCTATACCATTTCGGCTTGGTTGGCCCTATCAATAACAAGCTGCTCGCGGGAACACCTGAATACAAAGAGATCAACGAAAAACGCAACCGTGCTCTCTCCCAGGTGCAGAATGCTAGCGGCAAAACCCAAAGTGGTGCAGTTAGCAGTTGGCAAGTTGCTCTCGAAGAAAACTCTGGAGCTTACCTGTTAGGATGTCTGCTCTGGAGGTACTGTTTCATCAACCGAGTAGATGCCGCTTTTATTTCTCGGTTGACAACCGGAGAGCAGCAGCACTTTGCAGTTTACAGCACTGAGACACTCCGGCTAGCACGACTCTTCCGGCAGGTTGTGTAGGGGGCGGCTGACTCGTCACGACTCCCACAGTGGGACCACACTTGCAGAATTATCACCGTGACCAGTCTTCGTGCACTACTGTAACCTAATCTCATCTCGCTAAAAGCATTCCCCTCTGTGACCTTCCCAACTCCCACGGATACCCGGATGTCTGTTTAAACAGTTTATATATCTGATTGTCATATGGCACACAAAATATAACTAAGAAAACGAAAAAAAAGAGAGAAACAGTATCATTTGGTTGTACAGTTTATTAACAAATGATTGCATGATTACAAGTAGATTAGTCAGCAACTTTACTGCCAAAGACCTGGAATGTAATACGTTTTGTAGGTGAACAGTGTATCCTTCTTTCCCCCGACAGATTGTTTTCTCTTCTTGAATTTTTTTGTTTCATATTCCTTCCTCCTATCCTCATTATTCGGTTATTATTATTACGAACTCTTCTCCGAAGTTGTTTACATTCTTGAGTCTTGGTACTTATGAAAACGTACATAATGGTGAAAGGGGATTGAAGTTTCAAATAGTTGTTAATCTTCACAAGTTCACATTATTAAAAATCAGTCGTGCATCGGATTTTAGAAAAGCGCACTTTCAGTATAATAGTACCCATAATCCAAAGTTCGTTCGAAATTTTCGTTAGCACTCTTCACTATTTTTGCTTCGGGAGCGTCCATAAACTACTTGGCTTCATTTTGTCCTCACTTGAACCCCCCCCCCCCCACCACCTCCCTCCACGTAGCCTGACGTGGCTTTTGCTTCGAACACCCCTCCCCTCCCTCTCTCCCGTCCACGCGTGGCACGTAGATTTTTCCCTATTAATTCCAGAAGATATATATATATATATTTAAAACTATTGCGCATTTAACGAACACAACCAATGTTTACGCTATGTACTTTTCTATAGTTATAATTATTGTGAATATAATGTTATAACTTACCACTCATACAAATTATCAATAATTGGGGAAAACCTCTTTCTATAGTCACGGATGATTTTTTTCCTTGAGGTGTTAGTAAAAACCTCCTTATCACTCTCGCAATTGATCATTAATTTATAAAATAGAAAATAAAATATACCTGCCGGGTAGAAAAACTAAGAAAAGCTGCTTCTGTTGTTGTATTTTGATGGTTTCTGTTACATTTATTTCTACATTATAGAAAATTCCTTGTCTGCTTAAAATTTCTCTATAACTCATTGAATAGTAAAAACTCGTTATCAAAACCATCGCTATTACTTCAAGTTAGAAGCAAGCGTGGTACTGTCAGTTTACACGACATCTAAATTACATAAGGATATGATTAAATTACGGAAATATATATCCACATCCTGTAGCCCAGCTTAGCTTTCTCCCCAACACCTGCCCTCCCTTCCTCCCTAGACAGTCACGTAGTTTATGGACGGTCCGTTAGTAAAATTTCTTATTTCTACCAAAAGCTACACAAAATAGATCTTTCTATCATTTATTGGCACCGTCACATATTTTCCAAGAATTACTGTACTTCCAAGTAGACGGTATCATCAGTGTTCTACCGAGCGTGGTGGTGTAACGGCTCGCATACGGGAGGACAGCGGTTCGAATCCCCGTCCGGGCATCCAGATTTGGGTTTTCCATGGTTTCCCAAATCACTCCAGGCAAATGCCGGGATGCTTCCTTCAAAAGGCCATGGCCGAATTCCTTCCCATTCCTTGCCCCCCGTCATTTCCCGTCTATAAAGACCTCGCTGTTAGAGATTCGTTAAGCAGATAAAAAAAAAAAAAAATCAGTGTTCTACCCAAATGCAAGTTTTCACTCGGTACCTCCCAATACTTCCTCCAGCTTCCGCGTTATTCTCTGCTTTCGCTGTCTAGGAGGTCTGCACCGTTACCCTGGCAAATGGACCTTACATGGTACTATCAAACGGAGCCAGTTGATACAATGTTTTTTAACGAGGTGCTACTCCTCCGACTCTTCCTTCCCCATTCCTTGCTTAATGGTTTCCATGGTTTGCCGCTAGTTTAGCGAAGTTATACTAAAGTAACATTAATAAAACAAGGTTCGTTAAAAGAAAGAGAGATTAACATCAATGGAGAGGAAAATAATTGACTTACTTAATCATTTAAAGAGATGGCAGTCAACTGCCGATTATCTCCTAGTTGTCTTGGTGCGCCCCACACTTTACTAAGATCACTAAAAAGAGAACACGGAAAGCACAGCAGAAATCCGAAACGAGAATAGAAATGACCTATTATAACCGGAGAAGCTCATATGTAGTATTAAGTAACGGTATCACTAAGTTAGTCTGCCAATTATGTTCGTCTTCTCCGTTGCTGAAATAGACTATGACATCAACTTTTTTTCGCTTGAGTTTAGCTGATTTGTGCTATCGTCTCAGTCTTATGGCCTGTGATGAAGAATTTCCGGGCGTAGTTGTTTGTCTACCTTTCCCTACTGGCCGCAATTTGTCTCTCCAAAGTGGCGGTTAGAGAGCTGTACACCTGGCGCTTGTAAGTTGAGCAATGGGTGGAGTGATCGGAAGCGTGATCGTTTTAGCTTAGAATGGCTGGTACCTACGTTCCGTGTAAAACGCATTTCTGTTTTCCCACATAAATGTAATATCCCATTATTAATAAGACTCTTATTTAATTCCTATTAACTATTTCATTCTAAACTGTGATTGGTACTAATAATTCACGCCTTCTTTATGGTGTTCTTTTAAAATTATCCTCACACCAGTTGTAAATAAAACAATGTAGGTGAGAGCCCGGCAAACTGGCCAAGGTAAGGTTTGATGATGTTTAAATCTAACTTACAATAAACCTATAGACATCAAAATTGATGGTTGCTTGCCTCAACTATTCTAGCACACACTAGAAATTTTTAGTTCCCTAATTTTTGAAAACCTACATGATCGGACAAAGTGGCCACATAAGTATAAAATCATAAATGATTGATAAAAAAGCCATTATTAAGCAAAAAAATGTGTTTTATTTAAAGAAAGGTAAATAGACATTAATTACAAATTTCTCAAACGAAACAAAAGTTATTTTCTTCAACTTCAGCACATAGTTCGAGAGCCCGAATGGAACACGCATTGGACTGGATCCATTGTTCTTGTGACCTTAAAGCTGAAACACTTTCGTTACAGTGCAAAAAATGCGTATCTTCTTGATCATCATCGTCATCATCAAATAACTCCCTTCTTGAGTTTCATTTCCTGCACTTGGTAGTTTTATTTATGGCATTGCTTTCCTTCTTGTTAATGCCCTTTTTTTATTAACTTGGGGTTAGTTTTATGTGTGGACTTGATGCCAACAACAGTGCAGAACCATTGTTGCGTTTCCCAACTGTTAATGCGTGAGGCACTGAAATACTGTCCTTTGGGCTCACAGAAAAAAGAAGTTTCCGGTCGTTGAAATCCACCAGCAACATTAATGTTTGCAATGAAACAACTGTAAATCAGAAATAATTTCATTGAATTTGTTTTATTATTATTAATACAATCGCTTCAGCTCCAAATGATAATAAAGCATCTTCAAATTACCGTATATCAGGAATGTTAAAAATCCGAAAGGAACAATCGGAGTTGGTGTTCAGCGGGGAAATGGCCACCGGCACAAGCTGCTTGGCCACTTGTTAAGATAGATTCATTTTTCTGTAATGGAATCAATCCGGGCAAAGTGACCAAGCAACTTGTGCCGTTGGCTACTTTTCCGGATTGACGCCATTACAGATATATGACACTACCTTAACAAAGCGACGAAACAATGCGATCGCCAAATCGGGAATTAGTAACCAAAACACTTTTATTGAAAAACAATTTCGCTCAGAAGTGAGAAGTCACCTGGTTTCTTAGAAATAAATACCTAAACGGAGCGCTTATCAAATATCAAGATGATAAAAAATTACAAATATTGTAACAGCTTCTAGAGGTGACTGTTGACATAATAGGGTATTGAGTGGAACGAGTTCTGTTTTTTCCCCCGCCTTTGCAGCATACCTTTGCCCCGATCTCCCTTAATGTTGCCATGTTACAAGGGGGTTGACATGGAAAGCAAACATTTAAGAAAAGTCGGTTTACAAAGCATACACTGTTGTGTAATATTATAAGACGGTAGTCGAATTACCTGTAGAAGACCTACAGCACAACATTTAACAATAAGCCCAACTGGATATCGCAGATTAGGTATGTTGGAGGGAGAGATTTCAGAATCAAGCATTTAATGGAGACAGTGATGAGATGACTTGACAGATAAATCTGGGAATTTGGTTGCAAAAAGTTTATCACACCATTGCTTTAGTATTAAGGAGTAAAACGGTGTCCACATTACAGTCAACATGGAAATTGCGAAAGAAAACGAGTTGTAACTGATATGGTGAAGAAATTTGGTTGGGAGTTATTGGAAGTCAGGAGCCAGGAGAACAGACTATCGGTAGTACTAAGGCATACACAAGAGATATCGTCAGGTAATTTAGGAGTAGAACGCAGAAAGGGAGAAGAAAATATAGCTCATGATTTCAGGCGTAAATCGATGGGATTTTTTTGTTTTTTGGTGGGTAAGGGACTGGAACATATTACCGAAGTAAATGATGAAACAATTTTTTAAAAAATTAATAAAACTTCGTTGCATGCCAAGGTAGTCAAACCAAAGAATTAATTTTAATCGAATATGTTAAAGAATATTCTTATCAGCATAGAAAAATGTAATGTAAATTGTAGTAACTGGTTCTTGGGTATGATATTTATTGCCAATTATACATTTTGAATTTATAAATTTGGTATCTCACTTGTAATGAAATTAATTAATAAGATAATTTGCATACTTTTATATGAAATTATTAAGTATTCATTGAAATAGGGTGAACAGTTTTAGTTGTGTTTTACGAATGAAACTGTCACAAGCTGACATTTATTCGTTACTGGTAAGGCTTACAGGCTGAAGAAAATTTGCAGCTAATATGAATACAAGAAAATTTAAAAATCCTTACATTGAGCTGACAAATGAAAATGTTTAAAAGAACACGACATATAGCTAAAAGACAATCATTAGGCTTGCAACGAATATTCGGCAACTATTCGGTATTCGGCCTATTCGGCCACTTTTTTACTATTCGGCCGAATACCGAATATCTAGGTACTATTCGGCAGAATACCGAATACTTAGGATTTTTTTTAGTTAGATAATTGCCTAAAATAAAACGATTGATTCATTGCATGGTAATGTATTTAACTTTCAATTACAATAAGTAATCGTGCATGGTCAACTTACACGATGTCAAAGCAAAACAAAATTTTATAAATACCTATTCACTGGAATCATCATAATTGAAATTTAGGAGTGGAAGATTGCGGAAATACTAATTTTTCTGCATTGTAAGGTAGTAGTTTACTTCTTTTCTTCTCGTAGACATTTCCAGCTTCAGAGAAAAGCCGCTCCGAATAAACACTGCTTCCTTGTGCGGACAAGTATTTTGCTGCAAGCTTTGTCAAACACGGAAATTTCTCTCTTCTTGCTTGCCACCAAATGTACGGATTATCATGCCATGATATAAAATTAATTTTTAAATAAACGTCAAGTTCAGTTTCAACTGCATTTTTTTCTTGTGATGTCCCTGCATTGATCGTACTTTTCTCTGTAACAATCTCTTCAAAACAATCCATAAAAGATGAGTGTGTACTCTGACTGTGACCCGACTCTTCCGTCATCCTCTTGGACTGAATAGGGGACGAATTCGCGCTGTCGTCGCTGCTTGTTTAGACTATCGATCAAAATATACTGCCTTGCTTTTTCTCTTTGCAGTTGACTGGTGAAAACATTCATTTTGAAGCGACGGTCCAAAGTGGTTGCCAACAAATAATTTTTATTTGTGGCAATGTCTTTAAATCGTTCGTTCAACCTTTGTTGCATGACAAGTCTCACTTGACTTAAGTTGGCTGTTAGCACTGATGTGCTAGTTTTATCGCAATATCGCGTTTGAGTAACAACTGTGATGTCACACATTACAGTCGTGTGCAGATACAGTAAGTCGCACCACGTAAGTTTGCTAACGGATTTGTGAGGCTGCAGCTAGATGCAGACAGGTAGCTGTCGCCCAAGGCATGTGGCTACCCTTCTTATGTCCCCTAATCCGCTGGACCGCTAGGCGGAAGGGTGGCGTGGGGACTCGCTGAGAGGACAGAGGTGTGTACCTCGTGGCTGTACGGACGGACGGTGCGGATATAATACGCGAGTGTGAGTTCGCGCTCCTGCTGGAAGAGCTTTCCAGTTCGTATCTCCAGGGAGCAGGTTCGACGCCAGACTGCGTCGACATCTACCCGTCCTAGCTGCTTGAGGGGCCACTTTACGTCTGTGCAGCGTCGATCGTGCGGCCAACAAGAAGCGCACCACGGACCTGACCGCAGCTGCCATCGCAAGAAGCGCCTCCAAGTACCTGCCTACAGCTGCCGTCACAGACGCCAACTTCACGGTATTGTGAAACTGACGAACCTGTGTGTGTTGAGTGCGTTCACCTACCGCGTCCACAAGCCCAGCAAACGACCCTGATGAACAAGTCAATTCATGCTATCCAAATCACATCTCTTAATCACGTCAAACTAACTAATGCAATCCATACACGTGATCTAATAAATGGTAATTTTAAATGGTGCCTTGATGATTAATTCACATCCCTCATGCAAAGTATTAATTGATAAATTTATAATAAATTAAATTAATTACATATTTTTGATTTCGCAATTAGCGTGACACTTCACAACATACGGAATAATTTCAGAAATGCATGCATATCCGGAACTGGTGATTTTTGTTAGATCTTCAAATGGTTGTAGTAATCTCAAAAGTTGCTATAAAAGCTCCCATTGAGTAGCAGTCAAGTTGGCAATATTGCACTCCGTGAGATACACTGAAATTGCCCGTTTTTGTTCCATTAGCCTTTCAAGCAAATAATATGTGGAATTCCACCGCGTACTGACATCTTGCACCAATTCATTCAACATTTAGTCTAAATGCCCTTCTCACAGACTTAAAAACAAGGTATGAGGATGTTGTGACTACGGAAATACTGCACTCTGTTATCTATACATATAGTGAAGAATGGCGTATCATACTACAAGAAAATTATTGATCGAAGTAATCACTATCGTACTACGTATGGGGCAGTTCAGAAAATTGTATCAGCAATTCGGTCTTAAGAAGATTATACCAATTGCTTAAACCCTATTATGAACTATCGTAAGAAAGCTTTTCCAACTTCACACCTCACTGGATGTTATTCTTAAGAAAAAAAAGTAATGTCATAAATAATCCAACGAAGATACTTGAGGCCATACTTCAAGCTTGTTAAACAGGCACAGAGTGGTGGGAGGTAACTCTGCTTTAACAGGCGGGCGAGAGACAAGCACAGCAATACAGATTTTGGCTCACTCCGGCTGAATACTTTTGCCGAATATTCGGCTATTCGGCCAGGAAGTCTGCCGAATATTCGGTATTCGGCGTATAGCCGAATATACTATTCGTTGCAAGTCTAATACATACAAAAAATTATTGTTATTTAACCTGTTAAAAACAACGAACGATCTTTTCAAAATGATGCTATGTTAAACAGGAAAAACAAGCATGAATTATAAGGGTGTCAGAATGCTTCACAGTCTGCATTCATAATACTGATTAATTTAAACGCATATATAAAATGTACCATACTTCAACACTATTTAGTGCTCTCGGCTTTTAATATAAAAGCTCAGTTAACTTTTCTGGAGGAGAGTCTCTTAATCACGCAGGTTTCGTTACGAAGGACGTTAAAAGGGAAAGTACTCAACGTATCAAAGGTGCACACACTGTTCTCTTCGTAGAGGCCAATTATGATGTGATGATATGCTTACTGTGGCAGCGTCGATGGTTATTGAAGCAATATGGCCTTACTTCAGCTCAATCTACCAGTCGTTTGAGAGTACATGTGCAGATACCGCTTAAGTTCAAATTGTTTTTCCCCTACACGAAGGCTGAGAAGGTAAGACCGCGATTTCTCGTTCGTAGTCGGCTTCTCCATCTTCCTCACTTCAATATGGACTAAGTAACGCCTCCTTCAGTGCTTTTCGGCGACACGAGAACAAAATCATAGTATTTTAGATTATGTGTAAATTTTAACATTGTTGATTTGCTCGTTAAGAAATTGTGTTCATCAGCAGGCAATTCTATTGGCTGCAGCTACATTTCGCCGTTCGGTAAGAATCGCCACATATCGTCAGTCTTCGGCGCCTCCCGCGTTTTGGAAATTTCTCCGGAAACGGCTCTAAAGTCACCGGCCCAGCCAAAGATAGTGTGTTGCTATTCTGGGGACCCTGCACCCTTTTGACTCATGGGACCCTGGGGAATACAGGATCACTCGGACAGCGGACGCTTCCCCTTTATTAATCCGGGAGAGAACCATCCATTGTCCGGTGCCTAAAGGTAGAAACTCCTGCTATGGTCCACTGAACCGTCTCGCTTCGAACTTGAAATATTGTATACGTTGACCCATTTTGGTAATCCTACTACAAAGTTAATAGTTAAATTCGAAGATCTTAGGACACAAAGTGCTTGGTTTCATTAGAGGGCTTGTGTTTCTCAGTGTGTTAGGTGAAGCACTGGTCTTTTTAAACTGGATTCTGGTGAACTGGGCAGCGTTTGACTTAACATTGTTTCGGTTGCTAACAGCATCCCATCAGCGATATGAGATTGCGTGCATGGTAGGATTATAGAGGTTCTACCAACAACATGGTGATATGGAATGATGGGTAGGCATTCGGTGCCAGAGTACCCAGTTGAGCAGCAAACAGCAGGTAGTAAGTTGAAAGCCACGAGCAGACGTCAGCTCAGCAGGAGCAGTGATGAACTGTCTCCCTTGCTTCCGTCAAGAAAAAATCGGTTCCTCTATCATCCAGCGACGCCAACACTGAAAGTGTTGCAATCAGTGAACATCTGTGGGTACATTGCAGTGAAATTTCTCGTTGGTATCACTGGCTGATGAACGACCAGCTTCAGATCGAATGCCAAACAGAAATTTTGGACAATTCGCGTTACCTTCTTAGCAAACTAAACCGAACCGCGAGGTGTCCTGACGAAAAGAACACCATAGCAGGTACAGACGCTGTTGTGGCGAAATACTTGTCCTTAGATTAAACAGTCAATTTCCATGTAATTGGTGCTTCACTTAGTTCCTTAATACACTTCGTTTTTAAGTAAAGGAATCAGAATTAATTGCAGGTGACATTTTTTTTTCCTACAAGGTGTTTTCTTCACAATGGCGTTGAGTTCTCCGTGTAGCATTTACATACATTGTTGAAACTCTGGGATTCACAACATTATATCAATTGATACATGTGGTTAGAATATTGTGCAATATGTGCATTCTAAAATTTATTTGGTACACAGGCATAACAGGAAAAATTATTAATGAGCAGAAATTCAGAACTAACTGCAAACAGTCTAATTATTGCTGAACTAGTGCAAGGCCGTGACCTTTTTTTTTTGCATATAGTCACGGGTCTAGAATAGTTCCAGTTTTTAGGGTCAAGTCGACCTGATCTGATCAAATACGAACTTGGCATGTGTTTCATTCTTTGGGTGAATAAGATTCCTGAGCATGAAGAACTTAGTCGTATTAATCTTTCATCTCTAAACGAGCAATTCTTCTAAATATATTGGATCTCGGAAACGACTCTAACTATTTGGATGAAGTTTCATATTTAGATAACGTTTTATTTTTAATTTTACCTGAATAGGTGTCTTCCCTGCAAAAGGCGATTTTACAAAACATGGACAATTTTTGTATTTGTTATCTTTGAAACGCCTCTAACGCTATCTCGTAGACTTTTCAGGTACCACAAAGCCTACTGGTTGTTAGTTTTTTCTGAAGAATTTTTCTGTACTAGATGACCCGTCGAATAGCAGCGCAATCAGTCAGCGAATGGTGATGTAATAATGTGGAAATAAGTAAGTACAAGTATTCATTAATGAAAGGTATTTTATTTTTAAGAGTAGTAATAAATATCAGTCTTATTGTAAAACGTAGTTATCATTAAATACGACAATTTGTTGTTGTTGTAGTTGTTATTTTTTTAAAAAAAAAGGATAAAGTGATACCAAAACTTACTGAATGTTTTCTAGAAAATAATTTCATATCAGCTGCTTAGCTAATAAGCTGTGCACTTAAACTCCAATTTAAAAATTATCTCTAGTCACTGTTAGACTATAGGTTCTAAAGCACTCCAAACTAATTTTGTCAAACCATCTGAATTGTAGACAATTTTGTTTGAAATGGTCAACAGCAGGTATTAAAGCTAGATTGTAAATACTGTCAAACTTTGTTGCTGAGGACCCCTCTCGCCGCTTGGATGCAGATGCTATAGATCACGCCGTTGTAGGGCCAAAATCGTTGTGAAATTGCAGCAGAAGCTGCATTAGCAACAGGAACGTAACCTGATAGCACACTGAAATCAATAAACATGGTCGACTATGACAAAATGTGAAAACATATTGGATAAAAGTCAATAAGTTGATGAAAACATATGATCCAGCGCTTTCGTTTTTCATATGGATAAAGTAACAGATGTAAGTTATATTTTGCCACCGAGGTGGTGGGTGAACGGTTAATGTTCTGGCCTCACATTAGGTAGAAACTGGGTTCGAATCCCCATCCGGCCATCCAGGTTTTGTTTTACATGTTTTTCCAAACAACTCCAGGTGAATGTGGAATGGTTCCTTCAAAATTTTTTTACGCCTTGTCGACGGCTAAGGTCATTAGAGGCGAGATGGGACTGGGGACAAGAAACGGGAAGGAATTCTTCCATGACCTTTTTGAAGGAAGCATCCCGGCATTCGCCTGCATTGATTTGGGGAAACCATTCTGGATGCCCGGACGGGGATTCAAACCGGCGTCCTCCCGAATGCAAGTGCAGAATGTTAACCGTTTACCCACCACGCTAGGTAGGTTTCTTCAAATTACAATGGCAGAATTTTTCTCATTCCTTGCTACCAGTTCTTTCCTGCCTCTACTGATCTAGAAGTTGACGAGGCGTAAAGCGAAAAGCAAACAAATAAGAAATGAATTCCAATCTTTACTTCTAAGCCTCTCCATTGCTGAAAACTCTATGGTGGAAAACGTATTGTGACTTGATCTCCAGTGCAGTCATCAAATTCTGCGTGGTAGAAAAATCGCCTTGACATGGCGGCGGCTACGATACATAGTCGTATTTGTCGTTGGGAATCCTCACATCTACTTCCAAGCTGAATCTCCTAGATGAATTTGCTGTATTCCTCATGGGCTCTATTGTGCCAGCAGTATAAATTTCTTACTGTTAGCATGTGTGCTCACCTGTCTACAAATTCACATTAGCTTCAATTCAGTATTTCTCTCTGATATAACTATCCGTTTGTTAAATTGCCAAGTGTATCTCAATGAATGACGTGTATTCATGGCTGCAGGCATTAATGGTCATACTTCTTGTCTGAAATAGTCGTGAGACCGCGCATATTCTCATGATATTCAATACATCGGTATAAATATACGATTTGTCCATTTCTCTGTCAGTCATAAAGATAGAAACTTCCGGAGTTTTACACAATCTTTTTCTGCCTCGAACGAAGCTTGTGATATTCTTTGTTATGTGCGCGTAAGCGGTTAGCATCAGAATCATTTTAAGTACAATGCTGGATGTTTGTATGTTGCGATATATTAGTAGTTGTTACTGGATGGCTTTCCGTCTGTGAGTTTTTTGGTGAAGACTGTATTTATGAGGGAGTGTTGACATATGATGGAGGATGTCCGGATATATGTGGGGAGAAGTTTGTGGCAAATCGAAACACTGTCACTACGTCACCGAATTACTCATCGTCAATCGGTTGAGTGTCAATACAGCAAGATCATGTGGGTATCTTAACTATTTATGATTCGAAGATACATCGACCAGTTGTTTGGTATGTTTGACTTATTGACGTCTTCGTTGTTGCCACCTGCCATCTGTAAGTCATCTAATTACTGAAATGCTAATGAATTGATTCCTTGACGATGATCATATTTTTTTGACAAGACACTTTGCTGATAGAGTTTTGCTCAATGTTCAATGCTGTCGTCACATGATCTGAAGATTCTGACAAAATTAACTCAGAGAATTAATACGCTGGTAGAATACTAGGCAGAAACTTCAGCTGTATACTCATTATGCCTACATTATTCATCTGACATAATGACCTTAACTTGATGCTTTGGATGTAGGTTTGCCGATGGTCGCTGATAGGACAGAAAAACACGATCTACATCTGTGAACCGGAGTTCAGCATAAACCACTTGATTCAGATGACGTTTTTCTGTGATGAAGTTAGGCAACCTTTACGATTTTTTACCAAAATTTAATTATTTGATCAACTTTTATGATTGGTGTGAATGAGATTTGAAGTAGGTTTCTGGGTTTCTGTGAGATATGGAACTTTAGGAAGTGTAGATAAATGTCTGTCCATGTGTAAGTTGGCTGAAGAGGTTGCTTGTGTTTGAGTGAGTGATGGTGTATGGTGGTGGATGTTTAAATGTATGTGGTTAGAGGCATGTTCCGGGATGTAGTTTTGAAAATTGGTTGGTCTGTGAGTCAGTTGGTTCGCGTGGGTATGTGGTAATGTTTTTGACTGTGTTTTAATCTTATGAGTTTTGGCTAAACGTTGGAGCGGAACAATGAGTTTCCGTCCACGGGCATACATGTAAAGAAAAAAGTGGCAAACTATCTACATTAAGCCAACTGTTAATTTCCCAATACACTGCGGCCACAAAGCTTAATTTAATTAACACACTTGATATCAAGGCGACCAAGACACCGGCCGCCCTTTGAATCGGTTCTCACAACAACCGAAGCAACCGACATGGATTTGTTCATAGCCACACAGCAGCATGCTTCATGAGGTAGTATTATCTAATAAAGATAAAAAGTGTTTTAGATTCTAAACGGTGACATAAACAATACAAATAACAATTTTTACTGAAATTCACAAATCAGTTTTGCAAGATGCGCGGACTGTCAGAAAAAAATAACTAAATTCATAGTTTTGGACCCTGCATTACCATGAATTTTTAATTTTTTTTTCTGTCCTCAGTCTTTCGACTGGTTTGATGCAATCCTCCATCCTTTCCTATCCTGTGCTAACCTCTTCATTTCTACATACCCCTTACAGCCCACATCCTCAATTATCTGCTTCCTCTACAGTTCTTACCTTCAACTGTTCCCTCCACTAACAAATTAACCAATCCTGCATGTCTCAAAATGTGACCTACCAGCCTGTCTCTTCTTTCTGTAAGTTTCTTCCACAAACTTTGTTTCTCATCAATCATTTCCAAAACTCGTTCATTTCTTACTTTGGCTGTCCACTTAATTTACAGCATTCTTCTGTAGAACCACATTTCAAATGCTTCAATTTTCTTTCTTTCCGGTATTCCTAAAGTCCATGTTTCGCTACCATAAAGTGCTGTGCTCCACACATAGAGTTTTAAAAAGTTCTTTCTAATTCCTAGATCAATATTTGAAACTAAAAGGTTTCTCTTTTTCATGAAGACTCTTTTTGCTAGTGCTATTCTGCTTTTAACATCATTCCTGTTTCGGCCATTGATTGTAATTTTACTTCCCAAGTAACAGCTCTTACTTCTCCTATTGCATCCGATTCTATTTTTATATTTAATCCACTAGTATTGGTATCATTTCTGCTACATTTCATCACTTTCGTCTTGCTTTGATTTATATTCAGTCCAAAATCTTCCTTCAGTATTTTGTTCATGCCATTCAGTAACTTCTCAATATCCTCAGCCCTCTCTGCTAACAAGACAAAGTCATCAGCAAATCGTAGCATACTGATTTTTTCTCCCTGAGAACTTATGCCACATGGATTTTTTTTTTTTTTTAAATTCCAAACTTCCATTTTTAACGTATCTTGATAAAATGTATCATTTCTCTTGAATGAGAAAATGGTATTACTATTTTTTTATTAAGTTAAAATCCATTAATTATTTTTTGCGCGATGCACGAATAGGCGTACATATAAACAAACAAAAATTCTTAATGTTCCAAGTTTTGTCATCTCTATCATCAATATTTGACATCGAAATTACTAGTTTTGAAGTAAATTTGATGTTTGACACAACTATTCTTCAATTTCATAATTCAGTATAGATATGCTGTATTATGACAACTAACGAATGACCAAAACTATCTACGCCCTACGGGGAGGCAATTATTTCGTCGAGTACGCCTGGGAGAGAGGAGACATGATGCCTGTTTAGCATAAAAACGCCATTGCGAACTGGACTGTGGGTTGTTTCTTTCGCGTAGGACAATCGTTGGTATCCGGACTTCTCCGTGAGGGATGACTAGACGTCTTCAACCAAGTTTGATGGCTGTTTGAGTCCTACTTAGCACACCTATACAAGTCTGAGAGCAGTGGCTTGCATCTGGTATCATTTGCAACATCTGTCATTTCACTATTAGTACGGAGCTAACCTGGAGTCAGCGGTTGATTTTGCTGCTACGAAGAGCCAGCTGGTTCCACAATACAACACTGAACGCACAACTTGCTCCCTTCGACGTGAACGGCGCTGTATCTTTTGCTTCAAAGAACTGGTAATATCCGCCGAAAGAAATATTCACTGTCACAAAGTTTCTCTCATCCCAAAGCAACCCCGATGACTAAAGTAATCGAAATAAGTTATTCATGCTCTCATTTTTTAAGTGAATTCCGTTGCGTTGTGTTGCGATTTCATTATAAACATGTGAATCCTTGTTTCATATTAAGTTTACCTTGGACCATATAGCATATCCACTAGCCCCGAATATATATATTTAGATGTATATATTATAATATTAAAATAAATGTATGAATATGCATTGTAAGCAATTGTATTTATGCTCACGGAAATCACAGCCGATACTAAGCATGTAAAAAAGGGTATCTATGGTTTTGAGTGTGTGCAGAGGTGTGAAGTGTGTCTCTGGCCGTTAGCGGGAGTGAGAGGTCGTGCGCCAAAGTTGTGGCGGCGATCTAATATTTTGTATTATGCCAGATAAATCAGTGATTGTTTCTTAATATACAGAACGAGTGTATTTTCAATTGTAGTTTTGTGCCTCGTGTAAAAATAAAGTTGTTAAGAGCAGTAATCTGGCTTTAATCAATAAAATGGCAAATTATTGATTGTATGAAGCTAAGACGTTCTTATTTGGATAATAAGAACCTTTTAATGGAACTAAGGAGCTCCTCTGTCCACGTACGTGGGTTGAATGGTGGTATTTAAGGGCCAAACCGTCTAAAAACCTGTGGACTTTAATTACGAAACAATTAGGTAGAAAGATTAATGAGTTATTATAATTGGCTAACTTAAGAAGAGTAATACAAATTATTATAGAGTAGTATTACAACCATACCTATATTTAGTCAAAATTTTCCAGTTTGTTCAACTGAAATTATTTCAGTTTGTATAAATTTTATTAACATATCAGAGTTTATGATATTAAAGTTATTTAAGTTTTCTACTGGTATATTCTCTCTTTCAATTATCCTGTATGCCAATGTATGGGGTCCGCGAAGATTATACAAGTGCTCCGCAGGCAGTATACTAAAAATTTAGATACCGCAGTCGAGTATATGGTATAAGCACAACTTTTTGAAAGCTGTGAATATTTCAATGATCAGCAAAAATCTGACGTTTCCATGTTATGACGATAGAACGGCATTGTTCCTTGAATAAATTATTATCTACATACGTTTCCATTCGGCATAAAAGAATGCGCCGTTCGGTTAAGAATTATGTTCATGACCATTTTCTTTTGGTCTTGTGGCACGTGTGAGGACTTCGAAAAGTGGTGGGGTTGATAACTGAACAATGGTGGATTAAACAACAATAATAGGTGTCCTGTCTCTTTTATTTTATGCATGTAGTTCGGTTGTA
Organism: Vandiemenella viatica; assembly: GCA_031002005.1. Taxonomy (NCBI): domain Eukaryota; kingdom Metazoa; phylum Arthropoda; class Insecta; order Orthoptera; family Morabidae; genus Vandiemenella; species Vandiemenella viatica. The sequence goes on from CM061920.1 coordinate 358,871,918, forward strand.
TAACGCAGCACCAAGCCTACAGAATCATTATTACTCTTTTTGTTGTTAAATAATAAATAATCTGGTCAGTATGTAATTAACTTCAAACAGTTACGTTCCAGTTTCATAACTATGTTTCCATAGAAAATCAGAAAAAAAACTTTTGTATTCATTGTGTTACTGTGTCTCACATGTTAATAACATACACATTGGTGAAAAGATAGGCCGTCATTAGATAGTAGCCTGTAGTATTATTTTTGCCAATTTACATTGCTCTTGTGTTAAAAAGGGTGAATATAAATTTTCAAGATAATTATCCTAGAACGGTATAAATTTCAATTGAATCGACGTTTCTGGAAGCAAAGATAGTGTTTTGTTACACACTATAGTAAGAAAATTGCTGTCGAAAGCAATATCCAAATGTTTATAATTTTACGAACATTGCACTGTTAAACACGGAATGAATGTTATAATGTTTCCATAACTAGTGTGATATTGTTACGGTTTAGTATCGATACCTAATTCAGCAAAAACAGTTATTTATTTATTTATCGTATCGCAATTTAGACACTTTTAAGAACATTGAATAAAATGTATAGACTGCAACTTAAGATTAAAAGACATATATCTAGTTTAATAACATAGATTATCGATTCCTAAATTGCCAGCAGGAAGTCCACACGATCACCACTGGAAGATCTTATCCGGCATTCTTCAACAATATGACCCACCAATAGTCTGAATCCGTCCGCATTCCCAAAAGGGGGACATTGATTGCCCCACTTGTACAGGGTGTGTGCGCATCTGCCATGCCAACTTCTCATTTTGTTGAGTGTGGACCAAGTTTTACGAGGTAAATCAAAACCTTGTGGCTTTTGTGTAATGCAGTGTATGCTGTTATTTTGATGTAAAGTCCTTTCCTGGAACCAATCTTGATGTTGAAATCTTCACTTGTAGCATCGCTTACAGATTATTTGGCGGTTTTCTAGAGCGAAGTCTGTTGATGTTGGTATCCTCAATATCTTGGTGGATCGGTGAGTTTCTGATGTCCATTATCCTCTTGTTCTTACGTGTAAGAGCATTTATCCGTCGCAGGTTAGGTGGTGATATGTGGCTCAGTATCGAGAACCATTTTGTGGGAGTTGTCTTTATCACGCCTTCAATCATACGCATAGCGTTATTAAGCTGGGTATCAACTTTTTCCAAGTGCGGGGTATTCAGCCAGACCTGGGCACAGTAATCGGCAGCCGAGAAGACAAGACCCAGAGCAGAGGAGCGGAGAGTGGAGACCGATGCACCCCAGGATGTACCACATAGTTTTTGAATGATAATGTTTCTTGTCTTTAGCTTATAAGTCATTTTCCTTAGATGTGCCTTAAAGGATAATGTTCTTTCAAGCGTAACACCCAGGTACTTTGGTGTCTTATTGTGGGTAAGAATGGTTTCTTCGAACCGTATGTTAAGTTCCTTTCTAGCGAGTTTGCTATTTAGATGGAAGCAGTTAACATCTACGGAAATATTTTACCATTGTTTCCAGGTCCTCTGTTAGGATTTCTTCTGACGTGTCGCTTGACCTGTTCCTCGTGGCGAGAACCCAGTCGTCGACGTAACCAAACATTTTTGATATTGTTTTCTGCATGTCTACGATATACGAGTACAGGCTGAAAAGGGATGGAGCTAGCACTGATCCCTGCGGTAGGCCGTTATTAAATTTCCTCTGGGAGCTGATGTCGGCGCCCATGACTACCTGGAACACCCGGTCATTAAGCATGCTGTCTAGCAGGCGTGCAATAACTTTACAGGGAATTACACGAAGAAATTAATATATCATGCCCTCTCTCCACACTGTGTCGTAAGCCACCGAGAGGTCAATAAATGCAGTTAAAGTTTTTAGTTTCCTTTGGAATCCTGCTTCAATATAGGTAGTTAGAGATAGAACTAGATCTACACAACTTCGTACTGGTCGGAAGCCTGCCTGTTCCACAATCTCTGACTGATTCTATTATATATAAGAATCTCCAGTAGCTTGTAGGTCACAGACAATAAAGCAATTGGTCTGTAGTTTTTTTTGGGATGTCTGCATGCTTACCTGGTTTTAGTATATCTATTATCTTAGAACGTTTAAATTCCTGCGGAATGTTGCCAGACTGCATAATGTTCGTAAAGAATTGTGTCATCCATTTTTTGGTGTACTTGCCATAATTCATTAAGAATTCAAGGTGTATGTTGTCAAACCCTGCGGATTTTCTTTGCGATGTTTTCTTAAGGGCCTTCGAAATATCTTTGGTGGTAAAGGGGAGGGAGTGTTCGGTTTCATTTTTTAAGATTTTTAGTTCTTTCTTCACTTGGATGGTATCTTTTGGTGCCCTAGATGTGGCTACTATATGTAAGGTTACTTCATTTGGGCTAATGGTCGTTTTTTAGCGTTGAACAGTTAATATGTAATATTAAAATTATTAGTGACATTTTCGTCTATTATCAGTGACAATAGACGTTAGTGTATATTAGTATCAAAGGAAAATTGCAGTTGTGATTGCAAATTAATTAATTTTTTTTATCTTCTGATGTTTGATTCAAAGATAAATAGCTACTGGGTGAAAGATGTGTGACCAAACGTTTGAGGAATATTCCTTCTCGTACTTCCTCTTTAAACACTTTGTAAAGTTATAGTTGGTGAACAACCTGTACCACTTAGGAAAACTGAATAAGGATTGCATCTTTAGTCTGCGGGAAGAATTTATTTCAGAGATGTTACATAGTGTTGCTAGATGTCCAACAGGTTAGGACGTGGACACGACCTGTGTGCTGTTGTAGTAGTTACGGGTACCAATCATAATAGTCTCGCGTGGTGGGTGGAGGCCTGGGCGTCGTTTTCCCATGGAACCACGAGCCGAACCATGGAAATAAATCCCCTAAACATCTGCTTCCAGGAGGATGCGGCGAGCCTGCTCCGTCTCCGTGGGACATAGACGACGACACCAACATGATGCATGCCAGCAACTGTAAAGTAACAAATTCCACAATCAGCACATACCTGACTTTGAGGACTCACTGGTTAATGCGCCAGCATTGCTATCATTCCACTGGCTAAATTCCGTTCCGACCGGAATCAACTATCTGTTCAGTCGACTGATTTTCGTACTAAACAGAATTAATATGTTTTGGTCTTTTTTTGGAGGCGGAGTGTGGCGGAATAAACAAATTTTGTTTCTGTATTCGGAGTAAACCACAAAATGATAATAATAAAAAGAATAACAAATTAATGCAGCTAAGGAAGAGGGGCTTGAAGAATCAACTTGTTATAACAGGACTGTCATATATTCACACATGTCAAAAAAATATACAAAAAAGTCAGGTACAAAAGAGCAACATACATTGCAGTTCCTTTTCGATAAACCATAACGTCTATAATTCCAAATCCTTATTATGCCAGATTTATTTAATATACACAGTACACAAAACAATATGTGCATACGCATCAGAGACAATAGACTGAAAATTGAAAAGAAGTTTTTAAGATCGGACACGTTAGAAGAAATAATGGCCAATAATGTCCTCAAAAGTATTAGAGAGAACGCTAGCCATCATGCTAAGGAACTTTACAAAGGTCTACTGAATGATCACGGAAGAAGGTATAATTTTAAATTGTTATAGAATGGAAATGAAGGGAGGATAAACATAATGAAATGATATTTCTGAGGTTATGTATTCTGCAAGGCGGATACCAGAAGAAATAAAACAAGAAATGTTCAAATAAGAATTTGTATTACATAGTTTAATATAGCCTAATTAGAGTTAGGAATACGACGAAAAATAGGAGACTAAGAAGTTTAGTTGCAACGATGGTTGTCGTAACAGACAAATAATCACTATACGCGAAGCAAAGGTGAAGAAATGCATTGAAATGAATACGAATTAAAATTTTTTGAGCGTCTGCGAAAGTTGAATTTCTCGTGAGCAACAAATACAAATAAGACAATCATTCAAGGCAAATACAATTTAGAAAGGAGAGAGAACAAGCCTTTATTAAACTTATATTCTTTAAAAGGTTAGAATGGCATACGTTTGAAACACTGAATCACTCAAGAACGATTGTGATGATGTAACTGCTTAAAGATTTCAGGACATGAAGAAGAAAGGGAAAAGTTCAACTAGGTAGTGGTTAACGGGAATTAAAAATAGAGAAATGAAAAAGGCTCGTAACTGAGAAATGAGATAAGCTGAATCTCATGAATTTATTTCTGCTGAGATGGTTACGGGTACAACACAGTTTGATAATCAATTAATTTAAGAATGAAAAGTTGTTCTTAGTTAAACTTGACATGTTTCATACCATACAGTTATTATGTTAAGAACTAGATAAACAATGAATCAAAAGATTTAAAGCATGAAACGATTCTAACGAACAGCATATTTTAATAGGATTGCCAGTAAGCAATATTGTTGTTAATCTGGAGCGGAAGTTACGTATCCTCACCTGCAGGACGATGATAGTTTTCCCCATAGTAGACATGGTCCTTCTCTTTCAGGCAATACTGTGTCTTATAGAACTCCACCAGAAGATGCTACGGGATCTGGAATTATTTAAACAGGCACGATTAGTGAGTTTCTAAAAAATATCTACATAAAACTCAGAGAAACCACAGAACCCTATACCATTGTGTGTCTATTTTCCCCGGATTTGAATTAAACGTCTGTCACAAACAATACAGAGCAGGCACATATAACACTGAAAATGAGTAAATACAGGGAGCACGCTTTTGGTCAATACTGCAGTATTAACCGACGAAGATCTGAGTTTCCTAGTTAACAACTACTCTAAGCTGGAGGTATGTTGATTATGATATCCATGGCATAATTTCATGCTTGACTGAAAGGTGGAGCTACTGAGATGGAACGTTGGAACGAAATGATTTATTTTTTTAACTGCTTTACATCTCTCAACAGCGAGGTTTTTAGAGACGGGAAAGGATGGGGGGCAAGGAATGGGAAGGAATTCGGCCATGGCCTTTTGAAGGAAGCATCCCGGCATTTGCCTGGAGTGATTTGGGAAACCATGGAAAACCCAAATCTGGATGCCCGGACGGGGATTCGAACCGCCGTCCTCCCGAATGCGAGGCGAGAACGCTAACCGTTACACCGCCACGCTCGGTGCGAAATGAAGTCCTTGGCTTAATCGTAGTTTGGTACGGTGACATCCTAGCACTAAAGATCCTTCATAGCTTACTAACCAACTCGGAGAACTCCACCGCAATGTGTAAGCGGTAAAGGTGACATCCTATGTCTCACATTTGTCTGGATTACAGTTTACAGAAAGTATTACTACCGCAGCTACAGTAAGAGGATGTTAGTTCGGGCTGGAGGGTTAACTCGTATTTTCGCTGCGTTACAGCTTTCAAAATTTTAACCAAAAAATCTTCGGGGCTCTACGTACCACTGATGATCAAATAACGCCATAGGCTTCAAACTTTGCCTTCTCTCAAATTCAATTTTGTGTTATTGTCATTCTAAAATTATGCCAATTTGGTTTATTGAATTGATTTATGGAATTCACTTCTGTACACAAAGTTCCACGATAATTATTTTCCTCGGTAGTCTTATTACTTGTTTCATACTATCCTTGAATGAAAGTTTCAATCTATTTTTAATTGCATTTGCTGCACTGTAGTAAGCAATGAAACTGCCTCCATTTTCCGAAATATTGTTGTTTTTTATGTTAAATATATTTACTTATCTCCTTATGCTAAGCATGCCAACAAAGAAGCTCCAGGAAACAAAATTTGTGCATTTATCGAAATAAGTATCAAACCAGTGACTAACAACTAAGCATTCAAACAAATTAGTTGCTCATATCATTTAAACGAAAATATTCCAGTTCAGTCAGATCGCTAGGAAAACATTACACCGGCGACACCAGAGCTCTACTGAGCTACTTCCCTTGTTTGGTATATTCTACAATTTGTTGTTTCTAATGGCTGATTGAGTGCAGGTCCATCGCCTCAACCTCCACGCTAGACAATAGGGCTATCCGTTTAGTATGGTTCCTATCCCTCGTCCATATCAGTTTGGCTATTCCTACCAGTAGCTAAGCTGTTACGAATACAGAACTTTTTGAATTTTGACAATACAGTGTCACTGGATGATAGCAGCAATATTTCGAAGAGGCAAAGTGATGTCCGCGATACCCAACGAGGCAACAAAGGCGTAGCTGCTGCATTGTCTTATCCTGCAGACGCTTGTCCTAGCGGTTTTCCATTCATTGATGGCGGTATAAGAAATCAACGACGTTGCCGATGACTAGCTTAGAAAGGTGAACTGATGGATAGACACTGGTCGACAAAGCTACCTCATGTGGAAGGAATACCACAGCCATATATGACATGGATTGTCAGATTTTGTGCACGATTAATTTTAGTTGGGAAAGCAACTTGTAAGGAACAGAGCGTAATACATCAACTGAACGTAGAAAGCAGTTCATACAGTGCAGTTCAGAGACTGAAATTTTATCGGACTGTGAGACAATAGACTCGCATGTTCACAATAGTCTGGAGTTTTTGAATCGATAATTATTGTTTTTGGAGCAGAGACAATTGTAATATCGATCATGTTGTAACGTTGTGCGGATTAATGCTGTTCCAAAGATACGTTTTGATAAAGTCAAATTAATTTTATCTAATCTTGCCCTATTGATTTTGCGATTGGACTTGAATTTCCAACTATTATTTTGTAATTTTTTTTTTTTAAAAAGATTTTGTAAAAAAGAAATGTTTGCAGCTCATGTAAAGATATTGAATGGAATATTTTTTCTGATATTTATGGTTTAAACATGCATTAAACAATGGTAACATTTCGACTGAGATACGAGGACACCAAAATAAACTCGAGAAGTGATTCTAGCCAATGAGGTGATGATACTTTTTCCCGAGTCAGGTAGAAATGGAGGTGTGATGGTTACCTTAGGGTAGATAATTTCTGAAAATGATCTATAACTAGCAATGTGGCTGAAATTACGGAAGCAATAGCAGTCAGTGGTATATTTCCTACACAGGTGCTCTCCTCAGTATAGCACCATAAGCCACAGTGGTGCATCTGACGCACAGAAATGTTACAATGCGGAAAATGCTTACGACGACACCGCTGAACTTACCTGTTAGCAAGTCTGCTTCCCAGGCACTGTCTCTCCAGCCGAATCGGCGCTGCTTTTATTCCTTGGTCGACAAATGTAGAGCAGCAGCAGTGTCAGTAGTGAAGTTAATAGCACATTAATCCTTCTCTGCTTGCACGACTCTTCCGACAGGTTGTGTAAGGGGACGCCAGCCAAGTCACGAATTCCACAATGTAAACACATCCTTGACTTGTCGCTGTCACCAATCTTATCACACTGAAATCAATCCTTAATGTGACCTTCCTGACGGCGACGAATTTCAGAATGTCTGTTTAAAGAGTTTAGTTATCTGCTCAGAATATGGTACAGGAATAATAAGTAAGAAAAATATAAAATATAGCATTAGATTGGAAATTTCACAAGAGATGATATAATTACAGTAGTTTAGCCAGCTATTTTACTGTTATGGACCTAGAACGTAATATATTTTGAAACTGGGTAATCTTTCACGACGGACTGCTTTCTCCTTTTTACTTTTTTCTTTCAAGTTCATTCTTCGTTTCATATCCACTAATTCTGTTTTACTACCAGGAACTCTTCTCTGAAGTTGCTGATACTATTAAGCGTTGATACTTATAAGATGATACGAGAATTTTTATTATTATTATTATAACTTTTCGCCTCGTCGACATCGAAATCGTTATAGGAGGAAAAGGAGTGGGAACGACGAATGGAATGGAATTCTTCCATGGCCTATAGTAGAGCTATAAAAGTAACGATGTATTCGTTACTGAGTAACGGGTTCGTTGCCTGATTCGAAGTAGGGCCTACCGAATCGTTACTCACAAATTCATTTCGTTACTGCCATATTTCGTTACTCGCATTTGTCGTATAGATACAAACACGATCCAGCTCTCGCAGGTAACTAATTATGACAACGTAAAGACTAATTTTGAAGTTTTTGTTTTGTTTAACATCAAAATTTACAGTGCATAATTTGTAAATAGAAAATTTTTATGGATAATTTAAGATAGTTACTGACTTTTCATTGATCGTTCATTAGTGAGGTTTATTGATTTCAAACATTATGAAATGTGTTTATCTTAAGATTTGATACCTTCTATTTTATTTTGTATTATAATTTTCAATATAAAAGAGCTGTCTAATAGTTTTTGATGTAAAGTCGGGGACAGAATTCGAGAGACCCCTCGCCTTTCGATTATGCTTCGTTCTAGACACGAATACCGCATGGGACAGCATAACTGGTAGGTGGTACACTAAATTCATGATAAAATAGACCTCTCATACCCAGCACTTTACCCAAGACTAAAAAAATGAGCCCGCGCAGCAAGAAACTCGCAGACGCTCAGAGGGAAAGTTCGGAGTTCTGCAGTAAAAATAATCACGAATATCACCATTTTAGTCATAATAATTATTTAAATAACCAAATTGATTAATTATAGAGAGATGGAAACACTTTTTTCGTAATTTTGATAACCGTTGCGTATTTTTTTTCTCTCGAATAAACAGTTAACAATTCGCTAGCAAACGAAATTATATGGCGAATACAGAAATAAATCGCTAAATTACGCACGGAAAACCAATAAGAGAGTTTGAATGGACTTAGTTACACTTTCTAACGCTGCAGGGTTATAGAACTGTGCGTGTGACAAATACACACAAAGGTTAAGGGCAAATAGAAAGAGAATTCACGTAAGAACTCTAATGGTAAACTAAGTCACGAAATATAAATAAACTATTCCCAGAAAATTAAATGGTGCGAAATATTAACACCTTAATTTTGTTTTCATTAGAAGGTAAGCTAAACTTGAACGCAGTAGCAACAGTTTTAGTAGTAATAATAATCATTAAGAACAATAAATAAATAAAAAAAATCCGTCTGCAATGTGAATTAGCGGTTCCACATTTTAAATCTGGAAGATGGAAGTAGTAAAACTATCATCTCTCTCTTTGTTTCTAACTAACACTGATACTTCTATAAAATTTTCTGTCAAGCTTTATTTCCTGCCGTCCAAGCCCGATGGGTTATAGGTAACACTGTTACCTGGCATTCGGGAGGCCGCGAATTCAAACCCCGTCGGGGATCCAGTTTCAGTATTCCATGATTTTCGTAAATCTCTCCAGCTGAACTCCAGAAAAGTTCCTTCAAAAAGCGGTGGCTGAAATTCTTACCCGATCCTAGTTTCCAATACTATCAGGATTCATATCACATTGCCGCCGAAGATATGACTAAGACAAGACAAAAAAAAAAAAAATATAACGTGGCGGGTATGTGGTATCCGGCTTTCGGGAGGTCGTGGGTTCGAATACCCATCTAGTCATCCAGGTAAACGTTTTAGATGGTTTCCCCAAATCACTCCAGGCGAATGCCGGGATTGTTCCTTCAAAAGGCCATGGACGAATTCCTCCCCATTACTTGTCCCCAGTCCTTTCCTGCCTCTAATGAACTCGATTAGATGTAAAGCTAGAAGCAAAACATAATTGCTCAAATAAAAATAATTACATCTCTGTGGTGTGTTTTAGACCTTTTCCTTGTTGGATTTATCTTATTCGACGGCCGAACATGGTAGCGAAGGGACTAGAGTGCTATTTCCACATGTGGAGAGTCTCTAGTTCGGTGTTGTATTAGGGCTGGTCGACGTGGAAATCATTATAGAGAGAAAAGGACTTGGGGCATGTTTCGGGAAGGAATTCAGCCTTGACCATACCAGAGAATCATCCCAGCACTCACGGAGTGATTTCGATTAATCGGTATTGTGGTATGTCTTGTATCGTCTTTCAATTGTATGAGCAAAAAGCATTTGGAAATACATCAGTAAACAGGATAAACACATAAAACGGTTTAGCTGGATGAATGGCTATCGGGAGGAATGCCATTAAACATTTAAAGACATTTTTATTGAACCAAAAGGCAATTGACCTCCTTCAAAAATATCTCGCTGGTCTACCTCATCTCACAAAAAAAAAATATTCCTTGTTTGGTGCCAACTAGTAACATGGCTGAGTTCTAAACACGTATTAGGATAAAAAAAATTGGAAAGTAGGCGTACTATAGTGAATCTGTTTAGTGCACACGGGAGGGGTATTTAATTTCAGTTGAGTGTATAGGATTTAATCTCTTTAACATTATGCGTGGTTATTTCGTAAGAAGAAGATCTTCCAGCTGGCTCAGTTCAGACCCAAGGAGGAAGTAACCGTCCGACAAACGTTTCGAGGAAGTGTTTATTTACCAGTGGCCGGCCTCGGTAGCGTGGGGGCTAGAGTGCTAGCTCCACGTGCCGAAGGCCGCCGGTTCGAATCCGGCCGCGGGCATGGATGTTAAGTGTTGTGTGTCTGTGTGAATGTCTTGTCCGTCCTGTGGCGTCCATACATTGGGAAAAATTACACATTGAGCTGGCTGTATGGCCTCCGTTGCCGAATGCCATTAAAAAAAAAAAAAAAAAAAAAAATTACCAGTGGCTCTGAGGAAGTGAAGAACACTTGTACACTTGTTCGGTAGAATTAGCTCTAATAAAATTTGTGAATATGACCATCCGTACACGAAATATGCCCATTTTCGAATTACGAGCACCTACAAATACAGTGACAGTCATTTGCCGAAAGTAACAGAATCAACTTCATATAACATATTAAAGTTACTTCATCATAATTAGAAGACCGATGAAAATGTTGAAAAGTAACATTCAACTAATATGTATAGGTCATTAAAAATTTCTGAAAATTTATTCTCGAGGATTTTAACTTCAGCATACCCTCATTGCGTCTTGTAATGTTCTACTTGCACTATTTGAATACAAAATTAATTAATCAATATTCCGTGATAATGGAGCTATTTAAAAGAAGAAGAGGGGGGGGGGGGGAACTGGAAGTGCACGTGTGCACGTTATTGAAAATTGACATGCCTCCATCTGCTGATGTAAATATTTTATTACCTTCCGTGCCATTGACCATTTAACCTGCTGACTATTGTGTCAGCCTTTGTTGAGGTAATGTGGAACTCTATTGTGAAGTCAACACAAGACGAACACTACACTCATTCAAAAGCAACCATATGCGCAGAAGAACTCGAATCAGTGACCTTTATTATTAGTAATAAATTTTTCTCGGGCTTTCCAGCCGTGTTAAGATGTTACATTTGTGGGACGTTTCGAAGGCGTCCAACTCTGCTTTCACTCTCAACCAAATATCAATCATTAAGGCAGAGTTGGACGCCTTCGAAACGTCCCAAAATTTAACATCTTAACAAGGCTGGAAGCCCGATAGAAATTTATTAATATACAACGCCGTGAAAGATTACGATCTTACTTTATTATTATTACTCCGCGATTCATTAAAAGTGTGTGGTGGAGGGTGTATTGCTCCTATCCGAAAGGGTAATGGTTTGGAAGGGATATACGGGATATGGCTGGAGGCCTTTACAATGCGATGACAGTGTTCTAGCCCCTACACTGCTAGCACCTGCTTAAATATCTTGGTCGGGATTCTTGTGAAGGAATTTGTGAATGAGTCTGCGGTCGTGGTTTGCCAACACGGAAGACAATTCCGTAGGCCCACAGAACAAGGAAATTATCAGACATTTCAGGCATGAGATTTTCCTCATCCTCGTTCAAATAATTTATTTTTTTTATTTATTTATGGCATTTGGCAAGTAGCCATGCAGCCAAGCTGCGTACATTTTGTTTACATTTTGGGTATTTTCATCTTTATCTATATACATATTTTACAATTTGCGTATTTAGCTATATACATTTGGATTAGTCATACAATCTTGTCACATACGTTTATATTTGCATATTTACCTATCAATATGTTTAAATATTTGCATATTTCAGTATATACATATTTAGGTATACATACACCCATGACACATACATTTGTATTTTCTACATTTAACTATTTACACCTTTACGTATTTAGCCATTTAATTATTTACATGTTTAATTATATGCATATTTAGGTTCGGTATTTACTTGTGAACCAACATTTACATGTGTAGGAACGAATTGACTTGATCATCAGGTTTTTGATGGAATATGGGTATTTCCGTCTTTTACCATAGTTGAGTTTTGTTAGACCGTTATGTTGTTACTGGCGACAAAGTTGTACAAAAGCCGGTATACTTTTATGTTATTTGAGGCTAGTAGGGTTGGTGTCGATGTAGGCAATTGCTGTCCCTCCCTTACCAAGGCACTTATGAGGGTGTCGCTAGCCACAGTATATTTGCGGCAGCCAAAAAATATGTGATCTGGGGTTTCATCTTGATTGCTGTCACAGTCACAGGTCGGGTTATCAACTAGGTTCAGGCGATGGAGGTGTTGACGCCAGCGCCCGTGATTTGTTCTCAGGCGGAAGATCGTTGTAATTAATTTTTTGGGAAAATTTGCTATTTTCAAACCACGGTTTGGTAGGAATATATTGTTGTACGGATTTGTAAAATCTACCTTTTGTCTGCGCTTCTGTCTTCCAGTCTACCTCCCAAACAGTTGTCAGTTTGTTTTTGAAATAACTAAAGTGATCGAGAGTAGGGAACATCAAGGTGTTTTCACCTCACCATTATAGGCTGCTTCCTTGGCAAGCGCATCTGCTGTTTCGTTTCCCACTACCCCACAATGTGCTTTAATCCACGCCATGGTGACTGGCTGGCCCCTTTTCTCTAGTATGGATATCCAGTTTATAATTTCAAGGGCCACAGGATTTGGATGGGTGGTAGTTGTGTGGTGCTGTAGGAGCTGCATTGCCGACATTGAGTCGGAGAGGATAACAACTGGTTTACGTTCGGAGTGGCTTGGGCATTCCGTAAGGCTTCTAAGATCGCCGTTAGTTCCGCTGTCAGTATGCTTGCGGACTGAGGTAGCTTGTATTTCCCGCACCTGTTTGTGAATGTTTCAACGAATGCACATCCTACCGCGTCTGCGAACTTAGATCATCAGTGTAATATGTTAACGGTTCTCCCCACTGCACTCTGAGCTGTGCCAATGTTGTAGTGATAGCCTGTGAGTTTCGTTGTTGGCAGAGGTCTAAACTGTATGTTTAATTCTTTTATAAGATTATTATAGTTTGTGGTGTAACATCCTATATGCCATGACTTGGTGATTTGCATTCTGTAGTGGTTGTACGTCGATATAGGCTGCTACTATGCATGGCATCGTCCTGTTGAACCAGTATCTGCTAGTGACGCAGTGCAGCATCAGCTGAGAGATTTTCTCAGTCAATTCGCTTTCTAGGAATTGCGACCACTTCAGAAGTGCTTTCGTTGCGAGGTATTGCCTTCTAAGGTGCAATGGCGGCTCCTTAGCTTCTACCAGCAAAGAGTTAGTAGGAGTCGAACCCATGGCCCCAAGACAGGAACGCAGAATTTTATATTGTAGTCTATTGAGTTTGGATAGCGTGTTGTCTGACGCCGATCCAAAAAAGATACACCCGTAGTCTAGGATGGGTCGTACGAGCGCCCTGTAGAGGTGTATTGCAACTGGGGGTTCGGTGCCCCACCATACTCCTGTTGTGGCTCGTATTACATTGTATGATGCTTCACATTTGGTAAGTATGTTCCTTATATGGGCCGACCATTTCAATTTATTGTCAATAATTAAGCCAAGGTACTTGACGTGGGGCTTAACTGGGCAAGTATATGGGCCTATTTGTATGCTCGTCATGGTAGGTATTCTGTGTCTAGTAAAGATGCAGGCGGCTGTTTTGTGAGTGGATATCTCCATACCGTTGTTCAAAAGCCAGCTTTGTAGTCTTTGTAGTGTCCTGCTTAACCTTCTTATACACTCCTCGATTGAGTCCGCTTCGGTATAAATGCAAAGGTCGTCTGCATACTGTAATAGTGTAGCTTCTCCTTGGGTTATCAGATGCAAGTCAGCCGTGTAAATATTGAACAGAAACGGGGCCAGGATCGAACCTTGGGGCAGACCTTTATTGACACATCGAGGGCCCAAAATTTTTCCATTTTTCTTGACAATTAGCCACCTATTCCGCAGCAGTGTGTACAATTGCGTCACGAATCTTCGGGGAACCCCGATTTTTATCATCTTCTTCACTAGTATCGGCAATACTACGTTGTCATACGCGTTTTTTAAGTCCATGAACACCGCAACCATGTATTTGTTTCTACTAAGAGATAGCTGAGTGTCAACCAGCAAGTGGGCGAGTGTTTCTGTAGTTCCTGTGCCTTTCCTGAACCCCAACTGAAGACGTGGTAGGAGCGAGTGATTTTCAAACCACCATTCAAGCCGTGATTTAATCAGTTTTTCTAGACATTTGTACACACACGATAGTAATGTGATTGGTCTATAGGATGTTGGTTTGTCGGGACTCAAGGATGGTTTCTTTACGGCAACTATTCTTGCTGTCTTCATTTCTGTTATTTCTATGCTCTTTAACCAGACTTGATTAAGTATCTCTAAGAGCAACAGTTTGGGAGTGAGAGGGAGATTGCCAAGCATTGGATAGGCAATGTTATCTGGACCGGGGCTGTTCCTTTACCTCCAGATAATGCCCGGTTAAGTTCTTCAACGACGAATGGTTGCATAAGAAATTTGCAGTGGCTGTTATCGTTGTTGTCCCATGGTGAAACAGACCGCTCCACCCATGGAGGCGCTAACGACATTAGGATTTCTTCCAGAACGGCTTCCGTTGGTTCTACCTCGGGTTCGGATGTCTGCTGAGATCTTTTAAATGTTCTAATTTTCTCCCATAGTCTTCTTAGGGGCATGTCTTTATTTAGAGTGGAGCATAATTCTTTCCAGGCCATTCTCTTTTTTTCTTTGAAAAGACGTTTGGCTTTTGCTTGGATCTTATTTAGGGCGAGGAAGTTACTATCTGTTGCCGACCTCCGATATTTGCGTAATGCTTCCTTTCTTTCTTCCAACATCTGCTGACAATCTTCATCCCACCACACGGTGTTTGTATGTTTCCGTGTAGTGAAGGGGCGCGTAACTGGAATGGCGAAAGAAGCCGCGTTTTCAATTTTTTCTACAAAGTTGTGATAGTCCCTCTCTACATCACCGCTCATTTCAAAATCTGCAAATTCTTGTGTTGCTGCTTCTCTATACCGCTGCCAGTTTGCTTTTCTTATATTCCATTTATAGTTTGGATATCTCATCGATTGCTGTTGTTTTGAGTTTGGGAAGGACAGCAATAGTGGCAAGTGGTCTGAGCCAAGGGGATGTTGAATTACAGACCAGTCTGTGCCCAAGGCGATGTTTGGTGACGCAAGGGTGATATCCACAGCGGAAGGAGATTCTGTTGGTCTGCTGATTCTTGTTGGTGACCCGTCATTAAGTAGTATTAAATTACTGTCTTCCATTAATTGTACTATATCCCTACCCAGTCTATCTTCTGTAGAGCAGCCCCATATTGGGTGGTGGGCGTTTAGATCTCCGGTGACAATTAACGGATTATTAATCTGTCTGAAAATGTATTGAAGATCTTCTTTGGATAGCGGTATACCAGGAGACTTGTACATGACCAGAACTGTACAACGCTGGCCTCTGAAAGAGGTTTCAATTGCACAACATTCTATATTGATTCCTCGTAAATCCAATGAGACTTTGGTGAAGTGTCTATTGGAATGTACTAGGATGGCTACGCCACCGAACCCGTCCTCTCGGTCGTGGCGAATAATATTATAGCCTGGAAATGTGAATCTCTCCTCGGGTTTTAGCCATGTTTCCGTCACAGTGCAGATGGGGATAGCATTTTCTTGCAAAAACTGCATAAGGCTTTCCTTGTTGGACCTAATAGACCGTGCGTTCCACTGCAAAATCTTCTCCATTATCCTGAGAGGTTAACACTCTTTCTTCCTCTGTACCGTGCAGGTTGCTTGTGGATTCTATAATCCTACTAATATTATCCCTTATTGCGTCGATTGGGAGTGTCCCTCCTCCAGATTGTATCTGCTGTAGCAGCATGGTAATGAAATTAAGCATTATTTCTATTAGCGATGCCTGTCTGATGTGGCTGGAGGATCCTCCATGTTATTGACGGTGCTGGTTAAATTACTCTGTAAGGGCACCGTTGGTCTTTGGCTAGGAATGTGATATTGCTGGTAATCTTTCCAGTTATTTGTATTGCTATGTGTCGTGATCTGTTGAGGTCGGACGACTTTTGAATTAATTCCCGGAGGTACCATGTTGTCTCGTCTGAGTGGGACTGGGTTTGTCCCATGCAGTGGCTTGGACTGATTATTCTGCGGGGTTGTCCTCATGGGGAACAGCGACATGTTCTGTTGTTAGACAGTACCGGAGATTGGGAGACAATCTGTGGAGGGGTTGCTGCCGCCCTTGTGTATGGCCTATTATCAAATGAGGCTAGCTGGTAGGTTGGTTGTTGGTAGTTGTTGACAGGAAAAGAGTGCATGACCGGCAGAGGCGGAAATTCAGTTGGACTATTGTACTGCAAGTTGATGTTGGCTGCAGCTTGAGCGTAGGGTCTATTCTCATGTATAGCTGTGGCCTCGCTATAGCTGACATTATTCAACGCCATATATTGCTTTATGGCTCTCGTCTTCTGATATACGGGACACAGTCGATCTGTGGCTAAGTGTTGGCCAGAGCACAGAGCACACTTAGGTTGGGACGTTTTAGGACATGACTCAATGCTATGATCGGATGCACAAAAACCACAACGCGTTTGGCTTCGGCACTGATTGCTCCCATGACCGAAACGCAAGCATTTGTAACACTGGGTAACTGATGGGATATAAACCTCAACATTACAGCGAACCCCGTGGATGTAGACAAATTTAGGCAGCAGCTGAGATTTAAATGTTAATACACATACGGGAAGTGGTGTAAGTTCCTGTTTACCTTGTTTTACAACTTTTTTATTGAACCGTCGGATACCTACTACTTGGGCCTCACATTCTATCACTGAGAGTATTTCTATGTCACTCAGGGAGATGTCCACGTTCCTAATTACACCCTGTTTGTGTACCATGAACTTTGGGATGTAAGCCACCATATTGTTTCTAGCGAAGACTTCCGATGTTACGAGGCTATTTGCCGCCGCACTACTGTTTGTTTCAATTTTTATTCTATTACGACCAGAACTCGTGATGTTCAAAAGATGATTTGATCTTAGGATACCTTGCTCACGTAGTAGCTTTCCTATAACCATTGGATGTAACCGGCCTATGTTCTTCTCCTTCCCCTCTACAAAAACTATAAATGGGCCGTTATCGCTTGCGTCGTACCTGTAGCTTGATGTATTCTGCTGCGCGTCCTGTAGACTGCTGCCGGAAATGGAGGGTGCAGTTGCCGCTTGTGTTGCTGTTGTTGCTGGTACTACTGGTGCTACTGGAGTTGCTGACGTTGTTGGTGTCGTGTTGACAGTAGACATCGGCTGCTGAGCTGCTGAATGTATCGCTGAGAGCCGTGCGACTTTCTCTGCTGCATGGGTTGATTTTCTTACATCTTCTTCTGTTGGTACCTGGCGTTTAGCAGGCTTGTTACTTATGCTTTGGCTACCAAGCATGGGATCGTCTGGTACCACACTGTACTGATAATTCACAGTCTCGGTTGGAATGGCTTCATCAGTTTGTTGGTTGCTGACTGTGTTCAACGCGGCTGCAATTACCGACCCGGTTGGCGTGCCACTATGGTTTTCAAGTTCTGATGTGTGGTCCTGAAGGCCACAAGTTCCACCTTCGCCGTACATCCCACCGAACATTGTGGGTGACGGTCACACGGACTAGTATGTTAGATGAGCACGATTACCAATCGATTATTTTCACCTAGAACACAGTAGATTGTATTTCTTGGTAAACTATTACGTCTACCACACACACACTACTTGTTTACCGCGACCGTTTAGCTAGCTTCGGTTATAACTTCACCAGGAAACGTAAACTACCAGGAAGTTGTTGCTCCGAGAGCTCGCTACAGACTGTGCTCGTTCAAATAACTTGCTTATATTGCTACCTGATGCTCACACAGATAACAGACGAAAGAATTATACAGGTTTAGAACCGTATATCCTCGAGGAACTTTCTGAACTTTTTTAAATTTGTTTCCCAGCATGACATCTCGACTTTGAGGTCATGGGAACGGGAAATTGGACTTTTTGGTGAACTATACCGACGTTCGCTTACAGTGATTCGGAAAAAACTGTAGAAAATCCAAATCTGTATGGCCAGAAGCGGATTTGAACCCGCATCCTCTCGAATGCCAGGCCAGAACATTATCGCTCGTCCACTACACTCAGATTTTTTAATTGACCGTAACATATAGATATATAGGAACAATAATTATAGACTGACTCGGCCATGAATCATTTTAATATATCTACTTTTGCAGCCTAGTAGTAGACGAAAAAATATTAGATCAACTAAAGATGCCAGATCTTAATCACATCGTTTCTCAAGAACCCGGAAACAACCATAATACACCCTTTTATAACCACATATGTAACGTTTCAATTAGTTTATCGAAGATAACATCATTTTACTTTTACATATCCAGCGTATTCCAGTTTTGAAAAGCAAATCATCCTTTTCCTTCAGAATGCAGGCATAAGAATTTTTAAAAGCTCCACTGCATATGGAATTAGCCAACGTCATTAACTGTAAGACTGACAGCAGTCTTTTTCCAAGACCATTCTTGCTTCTAGAAAATGCCATGGTGGCTGCCAAAGTGAGATATTATTGCGCCGGTTCAAATTCTGTCGGCTATCAAATTTCGTTTTTTTTTCATGTTTTCTCAAAACCTTTGCAGATAATGCCAGGTGATTCCTCTGGAAGGCATTGATCAACTTGTTTCATGTTCTTTGTTCACAGTTCTCTCCTATATTTATTTACCTCGACAGTAGAAGCGTTTACGCTAATTATTAAAATGTTTAATGTATTAAAATAAGAACTGATGTGCAGTTTTCAGACGTGAATTTTTAATT